>PVIY010002851.1:0-121213 GCA_004026745.1 Myrmecophaga tridactyla
GAACTTTTCTGGTTTTATGTCTCCTCTCAGACCATTCATCTGTATTCTTCTTTTAAACAATGTCCTCTGCCTAACTCCCCTCCCCAAACCCCAAGGATATTTACTTAGAGGGAACATACTTAGCTTATTTATGTCCAGGGCTCTCCTAATTTCTTTCTCAACTCTTTTATTCTGGACAGGTTCATATGTCTATACCCATCTCTATGCTAGTGACTGAAAATTTTATATTTCCACAATTACTGTTATTTTTTATTCAATCTCTGACTTTCCAAGTTAAACAATATGTTCCCCTGATACCTTAAACTCCATATTCATGTATTTATTTGAGTGCCTACTATCTGCTAAGCACTTTAGGAGTGAAGGAATTTAATGGCATGCAAGATAAAGTTCTTACTACTAAGTCTTGATATTCTAGAGTAGAAAGACTGAAAATGAATACCTAAGGAAATGATTAAATAAGATAATTCCAGGAATTGTTAAATAATATGAAGAACATGAAGTATGGTATTGCGTCAGAAAATGGCTAGGCAGTTGAATTTTTTGATAAGGAAACCTCTGAGGAGGTGATATTTGCGTCATGATTTGAATGATAAGAAAGACCCAGTCATGTGAACATACTTGATATAGGAAAGAGGGGTGCATTTGAGGGTTAGAAGGAATAAGGCAGCATGGCTTGGGTGATATGACTAAGGGGTGAGACCATGGAGAACTTCGTGGAGCATGGTAAGGAATTTGTATTTTACTCTTGGAAGTTAAAGGAAAATTTTAAGAATCAAAGTGTTCTGAACTAATTAATGCTTTAGGAAGACTGCTGACTCCTGTGAAAACAGTTCTGGGGAAGAACTGTAGGAGAATAAGAGTGGAAGCAGAGAAACTACTTAAGAGGTTTCTCAAGTATCCAGGGAGAAGTTGATTTGCATGGACTATGTTGTGGAGTTATAATAGTGGAAACCATGAGAAATGGTAAGACTCAGGATATAGTTTAGAAATAAATCTAACATAATATACTGTTGGATTGGATTTTGCTATTAGGAAATGACAAGAATCAAGATATGTCCTACTTCTTTGGCCTTGACCCAAAATTGTAGTTCCATTTACTAATACAGGGGAGACTTGGGTTGGGGGAAGGTTGTATGCCATTAAGTAGTCAAGTGAAGATGTTGAATAGGCAAATGGATATACAGAGGCGAGTTCTGGGTGAGAGATATATGCTTGATAGCTATTACTATGTATATGGTATTTAAACCATATATGTGTTTGTGATCTCCAAGGGTCACAGATAGAGAACAGGCAGATGACAGAACCTGCAATCCTCCAATATTTGAAAGTCAACAAAGGAAGCCTGGAGTGAGGAAGGATCAACAAGGGAGCCTAGAGTGAGTACGTGATTGTTAACAACAGAATCCCAGTAATTAAAGTGTTTTAAGAAGGAAGGAATGACAAACTGTGTTAAAGGCTGCTGAAGATGAAAGTGGGAAGATGACAGCATTATCATTGACCTAGACAAGATGTCAGTCATGTATACCTTTATGAGAATCATTTGAGTGGCCCAGCAGAATACAAAACCTAATTTGAATGAGTTGACAGAGATACAGAAAGGGAGACAGGAAGCATAGGCAACTTTTTCAGAGTGTAGCAGTAAGCAGTGTAGAGAAATGGAACAGTGACTGGAAGGGGATGAGTGGTCCAGTTGAATTTCTTGAAGGAAATTATATTATTGTATATGTGCATGCTAATGGAAATAACATGATAAAAAAAGATAAAGTGATGATCAGAAAACCAACTCGATAGTTTTTTTGTATAATTTTGTATAATTGTATAATTTTAGAGAATGGACATTCATCCCCCTAAAGGGGAAAGGATGGAGTTTGTAAGCACAGATGCGGGTGGGCTGGTGAAGTGGGTGGAGGGAACATGGGGTTGTCATCTGGTGACCTGATCATTCAGTGGAAACCCAAAAGTGTCAGAACTTAGGGAAAAGTGAAAGGTATTTAAAACATCATCTGTATGGAGTTATGCAAGAATTATGATTTCAGGTAGTCCTGAAGACTGTTATATTTACTATTGTTGCCAAAGTTATTAGTGACAAAACTGGAAATCTAGGAAAAATATAACAGATAACTAACATTTATATAGTCTCGTTATGTGCTAGATACTCTTCTAAATACTTTACATACATTAACTCATTTAAAATATCCAACAATCCTATGAAATAGTTGCTATTATTATTCCTGTTTTACCACTGAGGAAACAGGCTCAGAGAGATTAGGGAACTTGGTCAAGTTCACACAACAATGGAGCTGGATTTGAATCCAGTCAGCTGACCTCAGAGTCTGAATCTTAACTATTATATAATCCTTCTTCTTCTTATATTCAAATTTATTATTTGGTTATTAGTTTTTATGCCAATACTTAATGATATTTTGTTGTTTTTTTTAAAAAAATTTGCCATTCTCACAGATCCTTTTAAAGTACTTTTCCACATTAGTCTGTAGTAATGCAGGGTTGGTGATTTGATGTGGTTCAAGAACATTGAATTTATATTGAAAAATTATACTTTACCTTATATTTTTAGAAAGTATTTTACTGCTTTAGAATAGAACAGTCTCTCATGGTCATGCAACTGAGCACACAGGAACACCACCTGCACTCCTGAACCGCACAAGGACAGAAGTTAGTTGCAACAGCATATCCATGAACTAAGCACAGCCCTGATTCTCCTCCTATCGATTGCACTTGCTCCAAGGAACCTGCCTTGTGGGGCAATATAAAGTTGATTTAAATGTGACTGGAAAATATTAACCAGAGCTGTGGCTTAACTCCTCTCTTACCAGCACAAAACATGCATGATTGCACTGCTGTTCTCTTCTTAAATATTGGTTCTCTTAGAAAGATAACAGCTAATGCTACTTTTTTTTAGCTCCCTCCACACTGTGGATCAAGCATTTTTCATACATCATTAAGTCAGTCAACATTTAAGAAATACTTATAGTCTACTAACCAAGAGCTGGGTATCATGCTAGGCAAAGATGACTTAATAGCAGAGGAAGACTTTCAAAGAGTGACAGTCTAGACATTAAATCCTAACCAAGGTTTATGAATATAAGCATTTCAACCTTATTTTACACGTGAAGAAAAAGGCTCAGAGATGTGAAGTCACCTGCCCAAAATCACATAGCCCTTATGTGGGATTTGAACTTTGGTCTTACTGATCTTAAAGCAGGTGATTTTTCTATTTACTTTTCCGTTTCTCATAAGATCCATAGTATCCTTTCTAAATGTACTTGTATGTTTATTATTGTTTTCTGGCTAGTATTGTGAAAAATGTTTAAACATACAGAAATATAGACAAAAATATAATAAAAATCCATATAGCCATCACGTAAAGTTAATAAATGTTAACATTGTTTTATTTGCTTTAGTAAATTATTTTTGTGCAGTATGTTAATGCAGATATGGGCATAATATCATTTTAAATTTAAATTTTAATTAATTAATTAATTTATTTGAACATAACAACATACAAACACGAACATTTTTACCATGTGAACATTCCATTCTTGGTATATAATCAATAACTCCCAGTATCATCACAAAATTGTATATTTATCACCATGGTCATTTTTTAGAACATTTGCATCAATTCAGAAAGAGAAATAAAAGGAAAAAGAAAAAAACGCATACATGCCATACCCCTTACCCCTCCCTCTCATTGACTGCTAGTATTTCCATACCCAATATATTTTAGCCTTTGTTTCCCATTTTTTTCTATACCCCTTACCACTCCTTTTCATTGAACACTAGCATTTCAACCTACTAAATTTATTTTAACATTTGTGCCCCTTATTATTTATTTATTTTTAATCCATATGTTTTACTCATTTGTCCATACCATAGATAAAAGGAAAGCATCAGACTCAAGGTTTTCACAATCACATAGTCACGCTGCGAAAGCTATATCTTTATACAATCGTCTTCAAGAAACATGGCTACTAGAACACAGCTCTACATTTTCAGGCACTTCCCTCCAACCTCTCCAACATACCCTAACTAAGAAGGTGATATCTATATAATGTATAAGAATAACCTCCAGGATAACCTCTCTACTCTGTTTGAAATCTCTTAGCCGTTGATTGACACTTTATTTTGTCTCATTTCTCTCTTCCCCCTTTTGGTCTAGAAGGTTTTCTCAACCCCTTAATGCTGAGTCCCAGCTCATTCTAGGATTTCTGTCCCAGGTTGCCAGGGAGGTTTACACCCCTGGGAGTCATGTCCCACATAGAGAAGGGGTGGGCAGTGAGTTTGCTTGTCATGTTGGCTGAGAGAGAGAGGCCACATCTGAGCAACAAAAGAGGTTCTCTGGAGATGACTCTTGGGCCTAATTTTAAGTAGGCTTAGCCTATCCTTTGCAGGAATAAGTTTCCAAGATTGAGGGCTAGGCCTATTGCTTTGGTTGTTCCCACTGCTTGTGAGGATACCAGGAATACTCCACATGGGAAAGTTGAATTTTCCTCCTTTCTTGCCCTTCCCCCAAGGGGACTTTGCAAATACTTTTTTATTCACTGTTTAAATCACTCTGGGATTTACTGGGGCATCCCTTTGGACAAACGTACAAAATCTCAGGCCCTACTCAAGGTTCTCTGTACTTATGGTGTTCAATCAAACTGTCCAATAAGATATATTAGGAAATGCACTAGTCAAAATATAAATTTTGTACTGAATAAACATTGTTTGCTTTAGTCTCACTTATAAGTTAAAGTTTTAAAATATGAATTACCATCTATTTTCAACATCTTGCAATATTGACATTCCTTTCTTCTTATTCATGCAAAATTGTTTTTAAATTGTACATTTAATCGCTATCATTATACACTCTAGGCATTCCTAGATTATACCATCTCAGTCTTTATTGTCTATCTTTCCTTCTTAATTCATTTGTGACCCCAGCCCTCCTCCCTCTATCATTCTCACATTCAGTTTCATTCAGTGTACTAACATTATTGTATTACAGTTAGGTAGTAGCATAATGTCATTTTACCCCTAGATATTTCAGCATGTATCTTAACAAGAATAATTTCTTATTTAAATGTAATAACACATACTAAATGAACAGTAATTTGTCCATTTGAATATATATGTTGTGATTATGTGATTGTGACTCTGAAGTCTCTTCCCGTATGTAAGTCACATCACTCACTTTTCCCCTCTTGGAACATCAACACATTGAAAAGATTGAAAAGTTTTCCACAGTGTTCCACTTTTTTGATTTGTCTGATTTTGCTCTCTTGTGATACCATCTAAAGTATTTCTTCTTCCTCTGTATTTTCTGAAAACTAAAAATTAGATATAAAGCAAGGATTCGTAACCTCTTTTTGTGCCGTGGATCTCTTTGGTGACCTGAAAAAGCCTATGGTCGCCTTCTCGGAATACTCTTTTAAATGAATAAAGTAAAACACAGGATTACAAAAGAAACCAATGGTGTTGAAATATAGCTGTTAAAATATTTAAGAATTTGTAATATAGTTAAACATATGTTGCTTTATAAACACATTAGATGATAAGATCCATTGGTCTTAACGACTGACATTTCAAAGTAGAAAGTCATGACTATTTGGAGATATTTACAATTGTAACACTATATGTTTTCATATGTGTGATTTCTATTATTGACAAAAATGCCATGTATTGCTAAACCAACTATATCTGTTGTCTACATTCATAATGGAAGGAAAGGCTAAATTTCAATTAAAAGTACATGTAAGTAAAAACTTCATCTTTTCCTCATCCAAAGTCATGAATTCCATCCACAGACCCCTTAAAAGTTCATGGAGCCCAGATTAAAAATACCTTATCTAAAGACTTGGTTCGATTTTGGCTAAACATTTTTATAAGAACAAATGACAGGTGATACTTTGTATTTCATTTTGCCTCACATTGTAAGATACCTAATGCCTGTTTGCACCACTCTCAGTTTAGTGGTGAGATGGGCATTGAGGGAAGGTAATAGGGTTATATTTTTCTCCTGTGATCAGCAAGTAACCCATTGATTGATACTTGGGCACCACAAAAAATACCCATTCTCCTATTAATCTTTTACCTGGTGGTTTTACACCCACTAATGTTTCTTTATCCATTACCTTTAAAGTGTGAGTAAGTATATATTTTACAGTTCAGTAGAAGCATTCTAAAACTCATCTGTCCCAGGAATCTTTCTGGTCACTGGGACAATGGTAGGTGGGTAAGATTTAGCTTTTGCAATAGAGATAGGGATACCAGATAAAATAGAGGCCGTCCAGTAAAATTTGAATTTTGGAGAAACAACAAAATTTTTAGTATACCTATGTTCCAAATATTGCATAACTTATTCTAAAAAAAACCTCACTGTTATCTGAAATTCAAATTTAAATGGATGCCCTGTGTTTTTATTTGCTGAATCTTGCAACTCTAGAAACCTTGGTAGACTAAACTATGAATAGGCTTTAAAATACTATTTGGAAATCATGTTGTAGAATGAAAATTGACACTTATGCAAGAAGCCTGTAGTTTCTACTTCTATTCTTCTTTGGTCAAAGGAATAAGAATTGTGCTTGAAAGAAGCAGCCAAGTGACTGACTTATTTTGATTCAGTAATGTTAGCCCTGGAAATACTACCCTAATACTACTGTTAATTCCTACCATAGAAACCCAAACCTAACTTTTTCTTAAATGTGTTTACAGTATGCTTATTTAGAAGGCAACAAGTTATTTTATTACAGTCCAGAAGTCAGCAGATTTTCTATAAAAAGACAGTAACATTTCAGGCTTTGCAACCATATAGTCTCTGTTGCAACTACTCATCTCTGCCCTTGTACTACAAAAGCCACTCTAGACAATATGGAAATAAATAGATGTTCCACTTGGAGCCAGCAGACCAAGGACTTGAATCATTTCTTATCCCTAACGTTGTTTTTCTTTGTGTTTGAACCTGGTTGTGTCCTTTGGATTTTATTTTTCTTTTGAAAATTTTATCTATCATTGCTATAAATTTGAAACAGTGGAAGGCTGTCATAGTGTAAATAGCTTGGATAAAATTTCATAACTTTATAGTTCAGTTTTTAAAGAAAAGTTAATAGAGGGCGGTGCAACAGTGGCTCAGTGGCAGACTACTTGCCTGCCATGCTGGAGACCTGGGTTTGATTCCCGGAGCCTGCCCATGCTAAAAAAAAAAAAAAAAAATGAAGACTGGTCAATGTTGCAGGGCATCACAGTGCCCAACGTGCCAGGCTGTGGCTGGTGTCGAGGCTGGTGATTTTTTTGTATCCTGCAACATAGTCAAAAATGCCTTGTATTTTTTTCATGGTTCATTATTCAAACCACTTGTGAGGTTTCCGACATTGTCATGCACTATGAAGATGGATTCAAAATTCACAGACACTGTTTTTCCTTGCCTACATAAATGTGAAGCAAACTGGAAATCTGAAACTGATTTATTTAAAAGCAAATGCTGTTTTATATTTTTAACACACACACACGAAGGAAAAAAAAATCCTGAAAGGTATAAAAAAAGATGTGGCAGCTCTGACATATCCTGTCTGATGACGGTGAGCTACAGTCTTTTAAGGATTTAAAATGAATGGCTTGTCTAATTTGTTCTCTTCATTTTCATTTCTTTCCTCCCAACTGTCTTATATTCCTACCCCACCTGTCATATACCATACTTTTAAACCCCTACCTTACTTTTGCAAATCTTACTGTCTTATTTTTCTTAATATGCCCAAGCCCCTTCTGATTTAACACTTAATCCTGTATTTGTTTCCTTTTGTCTACCCTGTCCTATCTTGTTTCTTCATTTGGGCACCACTTGTTAATATATTTCTATTTAATGATTGACTATTTTAAGCAAGAAAAGTGGGACAAAAGGGGTACTGGGTGAAAATGACACATGTCAAAAGACTTTAAGAGACTATTCTTGGTGCAGGTGGTAATTGTGGATATTGTCATTTTCTTCCTAATCCAAATATCACATTTTCTAGCCTGATCTCTCTTTTAAATATACTCGACAGTTTCTTAAAATTTTCAAGTTGTAAGTGGGTAATTAATATGACAGATATTCAAATTTTATAAATGGTCCTATAGAACAAATATAGCTCATGTACTTAGTAATAAGTTTGCTGTATTTAATTTTAATGATACATGTATTTTAATTTAATGATATTAAATAAGTTATGTATTTTTATACCTTTTCCCTCTTCAAAAAGTATTTGAGGCAGCATCCAATAAAAGATAGATATCAAGATACCATTGAAATAAGGATAAATGAATGAGTCACATTGACTCATTCATTCATTAGGAAGTTATTATGTATCCTCTAAATACAAAAAAATAATAATAAAGATGATAGACTTGGTCTTTGCCCTTAAGGTACTTACTGTCTCATAGGGCAAAGCCACAATCATTTGATATTTCAGAGCATAGAAAGTACTGTGATGGGTAAGTGTAGTCACCACTGAAGGAGATTTGGGGGCTGGAAAGACTTCCTTTTTCTTAAGAGCAGGTAATGCTCAATTTGCTAGTGATCATGTACATTTTCATTTGGAATTCTTGGGAGCTTGACATGTAATTAAAAGGTAACAATTGAAATTTTAAATAATTAAATATCAATATAATAACAGAAACCAACTGATATAAACTGGCTATTCGTAGCCAATGATAGCATGCTGTCAGCCATTTGTACTTATTGTAATGAATGTGCCACCTTATTACTTGACACAACAAGTGAAGTATAAAAATTTCTAAAGCAGCCTATCTAAAAAAAACTATCAGAAATTCATGGCTTTTTAAAAACAATGATGTTCCTGTTCATGTAAAAATAAAAATATTTGCTTGTATAGATGAATAAAATATCCAACCTTATAAATTTTTACATTAATTATAGCTCTAATAATTAAATTTCCTTGTGTTTCTTTTTAACTTGTTGAATTTCTGATGTTATGACATAAAAGAGAATTTTTTCCTTACTTAAAAATATACATTGTGTCTTTGTGGCACTTTCTCCTGGTTTTTCAAAAATCCTTTTACTTTCTCATCTAAAATTACTAAATATGTTCTGTAATGCTTGTCACACATTAATGTCAATGACTCTAAGCAAGTTTACATTACCCACTGGCATCTAGTAATTATCCAGAGCCACGAAATGCAAGGCAGTATCTTCTGATGTGTAAAATTTCAATCTTGAAGAGAATTCTTTAATTTAAAACACATCTTTAGATAATTTTATTTAAAATTTTTTTGTATTGAAAAATTACAGATACTTTCCTTAAAGTTCCCTTTTTGATCAGTAGTTTAATGGAGTTCTGTCTCCATATAATATTATAACTTAGAGAAATGATATAAGTGTTATCACAGCAAGTTTCAGGCCATTTTTAAAAGCCTTTGATTTTCTAAGCAAAATGTCCCACTGTAGAAAAGCATCAGTTTGTTTATAAAAGGTGATCAACTATATATGTCAAAAGTAGTCATTCAGAGAGAATTGTCTCATGGAATTTTATTCTTATGGAAAAAAAATTCTTATGATATGATGAGAGAACATTGAAATAACTTTATTTTGTATGAGAACTTTTAATCTAAATTTTATTTTCAGTCCTATTTTGAGCTACCTTTAAAAATTTCAACTATCTAAACCTGAGAATTGTGTTGGTATCAGACACAAAGTATGTGAATTCTGATACCTTTTCATCACTTGTACACTAGGAATTCTATTTTTTAAATGATATCCTGCCAGCTTTTTCACAATCCATTAATTCCTGGATCAACATCAGAAGGAATGTCAGAGCAGAGTGAAATTCTTGTAAGACACAGATGTCAGGATCAAAAGTCAGAGAAATTCTCAGAGCAGCAGGGAAGCAAGCTTGTTAGATGTTAATCGTAACAATTAGTATCTGCCATGTGACAGTCTCGATACCCTGCCTTATATTTCTGTTAAGTTCCAGGCATGCTGAAAAGACAAAGTACTCTTCCAAGTTTAATGGAAAATTTCATGAGCTCTTGGTCTGATTATTTTGGCCAGGATTCTTAAGTTCTGTTGATCCTCTCCAAATTCCCCTAAATGGCAAATTTTTGATGCACTTAGAAAAACTTATGTCCAGCTTATTATAGAGACAAATTTTCGTCTTCTCTGATGGATATAACACAAAGTGACTTGCTTTAAGGGTGTTTGTGATCATTAGTACTCAAGAAATTTTTCCAGCTAGTTTAAAATATTACACAGAGAGCTTTTATCATCTGGTCCCAGATTACTTCAGTGAATGTGAATCATTGATGAAGAGAAAAGCAATTATAATTGATTGTAGAGATGTAGTTTTAAAGAATTTCTTTGAAATCAACTATTGTATTTTGCCCATGCATCCATTAAGCTAAAACTCTTTTAAAATTCAAATGTTGTCAGTAAACTAATTTGACTCATTGCTTGCAGGAGTACATGTTTTGACTTTTACAGCCATTTCCTCTGTAAATTATTTATAACAATTAATTTATCCAAAAGCTGACTTTTGGATAACCTGAAGCACAAGGAATTGTGAGTTGAAAAAAATTTTCTGGAAGTGAGGAATAGACTATTAAGGTGTGCACAATACTGAAAATAGTTGAGAAGACTAAACACTAAAATTATCCCAATTGTGATTGGATCAATTAGTTCACTATTGATAGAAAAGGACCACTCTTATTGGCTAGTAATGGCTATAATAGCAAAGCCAAAAACCATGGGAGAGAACCGGTGAAAGAATAAAGAAGGGAAGTAGGAAGAAGAGGAGGCCAAGAGCATGACAACAGAAACAGGGACAGGAATTTTAAGTAGTGATGAGACTGGCAAGTGATAGGCACTTTAGTGGCAGAGGCTTAGCCCCCTGTCATCTCCATGGGTTCCCCAAGTGATGATGGTATCGTTTGATGTGGATTGATATTTTCTCAATATTATTAAAAGCTATGAAAAAGAGCACCTTTAGAAATCATAAGGTTTTATTTTTCTATATCATATTATCTAAATAAAACGTTGCAATTGGCAGCCAAGAATCACCTTCAAAACAAATCCCATGGTCACCCATTCCAACTAAAATTGCTGCCTCAGAACATTTTCTCTGTTGAATTCTGGATCTACCATTGAGATAGTCTGATAGTTGAGTCAAAGAAGCACTAACTAAAATTTATATGGAAGTGTGAACAGTCGTTAACCCTATGATAGCCCTTATAGATATAATTTAGCCATAGAGGGAGATTATTGCATAGATGTGCAGTGTGGGGGATAATAACATTTAGCTCAGTAATACTTGAGTGCTTATTAATAATGTTATTTTGATAGTGATAAGATAAAAAGACAGCTAAGGACACAACATACTTTATAAAACTCTTCCACATAACTGTATCAATTATTCTAATAACAACAATGAAGTAGGCATTATGATGAAATGGGCTGAAAGTAGTTAAGTAAGATATCCAAGGTTAGTTGGCCAGTAAGTGGCAGTCTGGGTATTGAGCTCCTTACTCTTTCCACTTCATCATTACTTCTTCAAATGGCCCAGGGTGGCAGAAATAGTAAAATGAAAACCAGAGATTTGTACTCCCATCTATGATTTAAAGTTGTTGTAGGGAATGTACCTAGTCAGTACTGCATTTCTCAGTTCCCCCTTGCATCTTGGTTGTCATGTGACTAGTTGTTACCGATGGGATGTGAGTAGAAGTAATGTGAGCTACTTCCTGTCTGAACTGGTTAAGAAGCAAGAGCATATTTCATGTGAACTCGTTCCCCTGTTGTGGAGATATTGGAAATCACGTATTGAAGATGGCAGTACCAGGAGATGGAAAGAGCCTGGGTCTCTCGATCACCAGGGAGAAGGATAGTTATCAAACAGCCACATTGAATTAAGTGTGATTGAGACATGAAATTCTATTATGTTAAGCCACTGAGACTTTGGGTTTTTCTGTTAGATCAACTAATTATTACCTTAACAAATACACTAAATATAAAATTGGTTCAGGAGATTCTGTTTAAGAAGACAGGAGTGATATAAATGTAGGAAGGTGGCAGTAAACATAATTCTAATATAAAAGTTTTGGTATCCATAAACCTTAAAATCAGTTTTCTGAAAAATCCAGGTATATGTATCACTTCCTTCCTCTGTGGTGCTCAATGTCAGGCAATACGTAAAGAAGGATTCAGTTTGTATGGTGGTTGAGAGTACAGATACTCAAATTAAAAATTCTGGATCTGAATTTTGGCTCTGTAGCTTATTATCTCTTAGGCAATTCACTTAACCTCTCTGATCTTGAAAAGGAAGGTTACCTCATGAGGTTGCTTTGGGATTAAATAAAATAAAGAAAAGCAACTAGCATAGTATTTGTTACCATTTGTATTTGATTATTATAATTATTACTATGTTTTCCATAAAAGATTCAATGGTTGTGATTGCAAGGAAATATATTTTATGGACTTACTTAGCAGGTAATAAACAGTGCTTTTGTAAAAATCATATTGAAACAAGGTCACTATTTTTGTAATACTTTCCGACATATCTTATCAGTAAGCCAAATTCTTATGTTGTACTTCCATTGTTATTTGTTATAGGAAAGATAAAAGTGAATGGCATAAGAAGAGAAGAAGAAAAGTGTGATTTATAGAAACTCCCATGCAACAGGAAGGGAAAGCAGAAAGTTTTTCAGGTTCTTTGGGGAAGTCTGGGATGGAAGACATAGAAGAGGGAATAAAAAGACAGACTCAGAAATCCTGATAGGACCTTGATATTAAAATCTGGAGTGGGGTGGGAAAGGAAAAGAGGATGAAGGGGATATCACTCCTTTTGAGCCTCAGTATTCTTATCTGAAACTTGAATGCTTTGAGAGTCCAATAATAATGTAAATGGAAATTACCTAAGCTCAGTAATTGATAATTATTATTACTGTTTATTTAAGAAGCACCAGCTATTGGCCAGCACCATTAGAAACTGGGTAGAGGGCAGTAAAACAAAACAAACACAAAGATGGTATCAAGTTTTATGGAGCTAATAATTTAGTGGGAAAAGGGAAGTAATTATATAAATAAATGTATATAAATTAGAAATTGTGATGTGCTATGAAATTACAGAATTGGCTTCTATGAAAGAGAAAACAAGGAATTCTGATTCAGATTGTGACGCCAAAGAAAGCCTCTTTGCAGAAGTAACATTTGATCTGATTTAAAGGATGAGTGAAGAGTAGGGAAAGAATGTTCTAGGCAGTGGGTATATGTGTTGAGGTTCTGAGGCAAGTAGGGGCTTGGCCTGTTTCAGGAACTGAAAGAGAGCCAGTGTGGCTGGAGTGTGGTGATTGAAGGATTCAGTGGTCAATGATAGGTGTTGACAAGGTGAGATGATATAGGGCCTTCAAGTCCCTGTTGAAAAGAGGTTGTATGTTGTTCTGGGAATAGTAGAAAGTCACTGGAAGGTTTTAAGCAGGGACATGATACTTTCAGAACTTGATTCTGAGAATTTCAGTTTGTTTGCTTAATGGAGGATATATTAAAGGGAGTATTGTATAAAAGGGAGGCCAGGTAGGAGGCTTTTGCTCTAGCCCAGGAAATACATGTCTGTGGCTTAGTTCAAGGTACTAGTATTAGACAAGGAGAGAAGCGGATAAACTCAAGAGATACCTTGAAATTGGAATCAGTAAGATTTTGCTGGTTTACATATTGGAGGATTGAGAAGGAGAGACTCCTTCCTAGATTTCTGAATTGAGCAGTTTAATTAAGTTTCAGAATTATGGAGAAATTAAGGATTCAACTTTGGGCTTGTTACTTTTTTTTTTTCATGTTACTTTCTTGAGATAGTAGAACATCAAAAGAGATACAGTCAGTTGGCTGGTGGCTATAAAACTCTAAAACTCAAAGAGTGACCTTAACAGGAGTTTTTGTTTTTTGTTTTAACTTTTTTTATTCTATAATATAATATATATACAGAGTAAAGAAAGAAAAAAGCAATACTTTTCAAAGCACTCTTCAACAAGTAGTTACAGGACAGATCCCAGAGTTTGTCATGGGCTACCATAAGCTCAGATTTTTCCTTCTAACTGCTCCAGAACATTGGAGGCTAGAAGGAATAAATATTTTTTATTTTTAAATTTTATTACAATTATTATTTCTTTTTTGTGAAAAATAATGTATATACAAAAAAAACAATAAATTTCAAAGCATATTGCAATAATCAATTATAGAATAGATTTCAGAGTTTGGTATGGGTCATAATTTCACAATTTTAGGCTTTTTACTTCTAGCTGCTCTAAGATACTGGAGACCAAAAGAAACATCAATACAATGATTCAGCAATCACACTCATCTGTCAAACCCTGCCTTCTCTGTATAACTCTACCATCACTTTTGATCTTTCTCCTAATTTTTAGGGGCATCTGGGCTATGCCCATTCTAACTTTTTCATGTTGAAAGGAGCTGTCAATAATATGGGGGGGGGGGGGGCAGGCCACGGTTGCTCAGCAGGTAAGAACACTTGCCTGCTGTGCCCGAGGACCCAGGTTCGATTCCTGGTGCCTGCCCATGTAGAAAAAAAAAAGAAAGAAAATAATATGGGGTAGGGGAGATGCGTCTAGATGACGCTCAGGAGAGGCTGGCCCCTCTAGGTTTCAGAACCCATCTTGTCCAGGGACCCATCCGGAGGTTGTAGGTTTCTGGAAAGTTACTCTTGTGCATGGAACCCTTGTAGAATCTTATATATTGCTAGGTATTCTTTAGGATTGGCTGGAATGGTTTTGGTTTTGGTTTTGGTTTTTCATGTTATGATAGGTAGCAATGTCTAACTGAAGCCTGCGTAAGAGTGACCTCTAGTGTAGCTTCTTGACTCCATTTGAACTCTGTCAGCCACTGATACCTTATTTGTCACACTTCATTTCTCCCTTTTGGTCAGGATGACGCTGTTGATCCCATGGCACCAGGGCCAGGCTCATTCCCGGGGGTCATTCCCATGCCGCTGGGAGACATTCACCCCAGATGTCATGTCCCACATCGTGGGGAGGGCCAGTAGAGTTGGGCTTACAGAGAATGAGGCCACATCTTTAAACAGGATTTTTTATTTCAGTGGAATGCATGTGGTTTAACCAGTTAAGACCTATTATGGAATTTGGCTTAATTAATTTAAATAGAATGATAGCAAAAGTCTGGGAAATAGGTGTTGCCACTGTAGAAAGAAGAGATGCTGTAGTCTGAAACCACATTACAGAGTTTAGGGGACCTCCTGCTAAGTGACAGGGTGCCCTGGTCACAATGCCTGGGGATGGGCTTCTGTTCTTCAGGGTTCTATAACAGCTTTCAGACTTTAGTATTTGGGGAAAAATATATGCAGTGCAAAGATCTTGAACTAGGACAGAGATGATTTGAGTTTGTATATCCTTGAACAATCCCTTATGGTTGTGATTGCTGACAAGAATCATTTCTTCTTCTTCTTCTTTTTTTTTTTTGATAAGTATATAGATTTATTTTAAATCAGTTTGGTACATGATACAGATTGATTTTGCTATTTCGAGTGAACTGAAATAGAAATTTCTAAATTATCTGCCTATGCAACAAACATCCATAAGATAAAATAAGGTATCTGATAGAACTACATCTTCATGAACAAATCAGATGAAAACACTAAAAAGGTTTATACCTAATTCTGGATTAAAAAAATTAATTAATGGCTGAAGAAAATTGCTAAAGAAAGGAGGGAAATAGGTTTGAAAAGGCTGTGAGTTCTAAGAGCTACTCTGTAGATTAGTGAAATCTAACTGTTTTATGATAATTTTGTTGTTACAGTGGCGAGAGGTGTCAAATTAAGCTACATTTTCCCAAAATTTGCTACTTGTGTTGATATTAATGTATGGCAAGGTATTCACTACCCAGGTAAATGACAACTGTACCATTTTGCTAATTTTTGCCCATTTGGATGGAATGGAAATTCTGTCTATTTCCAAATGCATTTTAAAACTTATGGCATTCACTAAAAAACTAAAAGCCATGGCACCATAATAAATTCTGTGAGTCACCTAGAATATTACAACTAATGGAAACACAAAGTGGGAGGTGAACTGACCTACTTTTTCCAAAATACCTTTGTAGCTAGAGCTTTAAAACAAGTAAGGTACTTGAAAATATTAGATGTATGTACAAATGTGCAAGTAAAACAAACTTTAACTGTACCAACAAGTAAAAGAAAAACAGTAAATCTTTATTTTAAGACCCTTTTATATAATTATCTAAGTAAATGCAAATTTCATTTTATGTTATGTTCATTTTAAGTTTCAGTTTATGAAATGAATGAAAGCAGTTTGTCTTTCCTACTATAAAATATTGAAAACTAAGTGCTAAACTCAGCCACTATAGGCTAAAGAAATGAAAATGCAGAAACTTTAATGGCAATATAGAAAAACAAAAGGCCCATTTTAAACTAATTAAGCCTCTGAACTAATCTGGTATCTCAAAGGCAGGGGAAAAGCTACCCTTTAAAATTTGTTCTAAATCTTCTCGACTGAAAGGGAGTAGAGAGAAATGAGATAAAATAGTGCCAATGGCTGAGAGATTCCAAACAGAGTTGAGAGGTTATCCTGGAGGTTATTCTTATGCATTATATAGATATCACCTTTTTAGTTAAGACATAACAGAGAGGCGGGAGGAAACTGCCTGAAAATGTAGAGCTGTGTTCCAGTAGCCATGGTTCTTGAAGATGACTGCATAATGATATAGCTTTCGCAATGTGACTGTGTGATTCTGAAAACCTTGTGTCTGAGGCTTCCTATATCTACCTTATGGACAGATGAGTAAAACATATGGATTAAAAATAAATAAATAATAGGGGGAACAAATGTTAAAATAAATTTAGTAGATTGAAACGGTAGTGATGAATGAAAGGGAGGGATAAGGGGTATGGTATATATGAATTTTTTTCTGTTTTATTTTTACTTCTTTTTCTGATTTGATGCAAATGTTCTAAGAAATGATCATGATGAATATACAACTGTGATAAAAAAAGAAAAAAGAATGTTCATATTGTAAAAAAAATTTGTTCTAAAAAACAAACAAGCAGAACAACTAGTGTTTCAGGAGAAAACTACAGAAGTAAAAGTATGCATGCTCATTACACTATGGGAATTTAAACCAACAAGAAGGGAATGGAGAGAAGGATAAAGAGAGAGCAAATGCTCACGTGGTAGTCATAAAACAGTAATGGTAAAGATCTACAGTAATCTGATCAACCAAAAATCCTTAAATTTTCTAAAATCACATTGGTTGTATCTGTTGCCTGAAAATTTATAATTGTCTCTTTTAAGGAGTTAGTAAATGATTCTAAAAAGATATCCTTGCCTCATGAAAGTTACTTTTCAAGAAAGTTAGGTGGAAATCCTTTTAAGGTACAATGTTAGGATACTTTTTTTGAAGTACAAAGGAAAATATAATTAAACCAGTTATATTTCTAATTAAACTTTTTTTTTTAACAGCTATAAGAAAAATGTTGGGAGGTTTCAATTTTGTATCGTCTTCCAGGTTAAATTATTCAGCTCTAAAGCTAAGTAGACAAGTTTTCAATTGAATGGTAACAGTTTAGTATCTAAAAACAAGTTTATTGCTGCTCACTTCAACCCTTACATCCTCAGAACCAACCTTTTACTTTCCTTAATGTAACAGAACAAATCACAAATAGTTAAATTTATAGTCTGCCTTCCCGGTCTGTCTTTTAGGGCACTGTTCTTTATTTTCTCAATGATGAAGATGCTTTACAAGTATGAATAATAACCTGCTCTACATAAATGGTTTGAATGCCTTCATTTCTTTAACTCTGGAATGTAATGCCCTGTGTGGCATTTTATTTCTAATGTAGAAAAAAAAATAACTTATCAAACACAACAGTTTACTCTAAGGATAGACTTTAGTACTATTAAATTTATAAATCTATTCCATGTCTTAAATGATAGCCAAAAATCCACCTGATTTATCAATAATCAATAATAAAAATCCATCTGATTGATGCTCATTTGTCACATTCTTCTCAATTCTGGTCACTAAACTATATCCTGAGTTGGGATGAAAGTAAAGTAGCTTTCAAGCTTTAAAAATGACTAAGTTTAAACTGCCAAGAGTCCTGAGGTTGTCTGTGCAGGACAATATTTTTCTTTACTTACAAAAAGTTACATTTGGTGTGTCAAATGCCATGGCAGCGGCCATTTAAAATAAAAGAAGACAGCCATAAGGATTCATGCAGAATATTTTAAATACTCCCGTTGAGCAGAATGATTTAAGTGATATTTCAAGAATGATGCTCCAAATTATCCTATATGCATCCTTTGGAAATTTGAAGATCCTGGAGTAGCATCTTCCATGTAGGACATTTTGAGGAATAATATTTTTGTTTCAGGGAATTACCCAAATGAGCCACCAGTCTGTGTTAATTTGAAGATGTTTTACAGAGTGTGGTAATTTTGTTCTTTAGATTTACAGAATTTATAGAGAAAGAAAATTGCAGCCTGCAGCACACCCAAGAGCAGGACAATTCTCCCATTGAAACCGCATCAAAAGGAGACTTCCGTGCAAGTTGTGAGGCTGGAGCCAGAGTGGTATTTGTTGTACTTAATGTGATGACTGTGGGGGAAGCTGCAGGCCAGGAAGACTGTGTTGTGGTTTCAGCTGTAGAAATGGTTGGCAAACGGGATGCCAGTAGGAGCAGAACAGATTTTTTCGCCGTGCACCACCTGGCAATCACTAACTGTTGAAATTCTGTGAACAAGTAGCTCTTACCTTCTTTACATTCTATCCAGAAGCAGGTAGTATTAGCAATGCTGCTGGCATTGACACAGAAGAAGCACTTGTAGCTTTCACAGATTCCTGGTGCTAGCTCGGTGGCCGGAGCCGGGTCGCCTGGGTGGTGGGCGCTGAGGCCGCAGGTGTCACCGCGGTGGTGGTGAGGGCGCGGGTCCCTCTGCGGCGCCCACAGCGCGACGGACAAGTGGGGGCCCGGGGCAGCCGACCAGAGAGCCCGGCTTGGCGTGCTCACCCGTGCGCAGGCGAAAGTTAGGGTCATTCCTTCTTGAGCTCTCGTTTTTTTTATCTGTCAAATAGGGATAACATGTATGAAAATGTTTTAAAACTGTAATGTTTTAAACACATAAATATATAGAAGGAATTATGCTTTTGGGGGGAGGATATAATAAATTGATTAGTCCAAACTACATTATCCAGACTCATAGATGACTAATTATAATAATATACGGTGAACGCCATTTGTACCCAAAGAAACGTTTTAGTTTCTTCACTGGGATAACTCTCCCTAACGTGGGCCTTGGTTAGGATGCTAAATTACATATTCCAAGAACTTAAGTTGCCTAAAAATTACAATGAGCTCATAGGTAGAGGTTCCTATTTAGAAAAAAGGAGCTAATACAAAATGATTTCTTCTTACTGAACCATGAATCAGAGATAAGAAAACTTGACTCTCTAAAATAATCAAACTTTGGCTCTTAAAAGTTGTTAGAAGCCATATAGTCACTCGTGCTCAACTTCCCAGTGATAATGAGAGAGCTGAAGTTATTGTCAGTGATTCCACAATGGTTAATGGAAGAGCCAGGACTAGCCTCCATGTCTCATAACTTCTAATCCACTCTTTCTTCTACTGAAATCTGCTCTTCAATTTCTCTCACCCTCCCTCGCATTCTTGGGAATTCCTGTAAGAAACTGCTGCCTTTTTTTTTTCCCCACTATAAAGATAATGTGTATCATTATAATTCTTTATTCTAAGCATTTGACAAGAACATAGAGCATGAGGGAGCCCATGAAAAAATCTAAAGAATAAAAAGTGTAGTGATTTTCTTCATTATTTTTGGAGTGCAGAGTTATGGTAAGGGGCTGTAGGTGCCCAGAGGGAAAAAGGCTCAGTAAGCTGCAGAATGGATTTTACTTTTTTGTCTTGGTGGGGGCTGCTACAGTTTGATTAGGGAATACATAATGTACTCAATAAATACTTGTGAAATTTTTCTAGAATTCACTTTGAAAATATATATCAAAAAGCCTTAAAATTGTTCATAGTTTTTACACATCATTTACATATCTAGGGATTTGTCCTAAGAAAATGAGAAGAAATAAAAGTATATGTGGCATGTAAAACATCCAACACAGCATTATTTATACTTTTAAAAATTGGAAACAAATGCCTATCAATAAGAGAAAGACTAAATCAACTTATGGTATGTACAAATGATGGAACTGTGTAGCCATTGACATGATGCTGCCCATGGAGATATTTTAATGGTGCAAAGAGGGCCCACAATATCACACTAACTAAAAAGTAAAAGTTATAAAACAGAACATAATAATATGGTCTCAGTTATTTAAAAATAGGTTTTGAAATAAAGTAAAGGAGAAAGCTTGTTCTTTTTTTGAAGTAGTAGGATAATAGGTCGTTTTATTTTCTTCTTTACAGTTTGGTATATTTTCTAAAATTTCCAGAATGAACATGTGGAGTAATAAGAAAATATTGCCCCATATAACAGTTATTTACATAAGTTCCTATTGGTTGAGCCAATGACATCAGAAATTCTGGTTGAGAGCTTTACTTGGTGAATATAAGGTTAATGATACCCCCACCAATTTTAAATGTATTTTTCAGTGTATACCTGTGTGGCTCAAGAAGAAATAACCTTGTTAAAACTGAATCAGAGTAAAGGATTGTGATATCCTGAAAAAAATTTCCAATCATAATATAGAGGTTTATTCTTCAAAGGCTTTTTGTAGCCCAAATGACTAGAGTAGTGCCAGAGCTAGGTACAGTCAATATATTTATTTTTCTGCTCTACTCATTGATTCTATAAAGGATAGGGCTTGTAGATTTTCCCATTATAAGGGAAAATTGTAATGTCAAGAGTTGCTCAAAGCTGGTCTGAACCTGAATTCCTGTCCAGTTCTGTTCCACTGTCTGCTAAATGAGGCCTGTTAAGAAATAGCACGAGGGCTTTCTCCAAATATTTTTTATTTGTCCCCAAACTATAAATTTAGGCAAAACATTTTGATCCACAAGACTTGGGTGAGTGATTCTTCCTGCATGTCGTCATGGTCTTCAGAGTAAAGTGTTCCCCTAAGGGCCAGTGAATGGCTCTTCAGTGTTGGGTGTGATGGTCCTCTCTGCAGGAAGGTGAGTGAGAAATGCGGGCACTTGCCACAGGTCTGTGGGCCATCTATTACTTTTTCCAACGTGAAGGAGTCAATCACATTGCTTGTTAATAATATCTATTGGGCACTTGCACTCTGCAAACCCTTGTGCAAAAAAAAATGCACAAGGACCATTTGGAGGGAAAAATCAAAGAAATTGTATCACAGTCCCTGCTCTGGAAAGGCTTAGAATCCAATTAGAGAAGTAAAACACATGCATTACAGTATATAAACAATACAAATTGATGTATCCAGGCTGTGTTGTTGTTCAGAGATGGGTAGAAAAGCAGTTTGCCTTTATCACTCACATGGAAAATAAACGATTCACCTGCACAGGGGAGGGACTTTTTGTGTTTGCGTTTTTATCTCTACAATACTTGACCCCAAGCTTAGCATGTGGTAGGTAGTCAGCAAGTATGTGTTTAATGAATGACTTAATAAATATTGTTTTTCCCTAGTAAAAATTTAATAAAACCTTTATATCTATTTTAATTTACAGGCACCTCACTTCCATTTTTCCTTCCCTCCAATTTATGTGATGAACAGCCTATTTCATTTGACCTGCAATTTCCCACACTCTGTATTTTGCTAATTGCATCTTCATGGTGTAACTCAGTATGTTTCTCTGGTCTATGTATTTCCTGTAAATTGGTTCTAGATACAAGGCTTTGTCAGATTCAGGTTCTGATTTTTTGGCAAAATTATAGGTGGTGGTGTGTTTTTTCATGAGGAGGCACATCATGT
This sequence comes from Myrmecophaga tridactyla, assembly GCA_004026745.1. Lineage (NCBI taxonomy): Eukaryota > Metazoa > Chordata > Mammalia > Pilosa > Myrmecophagidae > Myrmecophaga > Myrmecophaga tridactyla. The sequence continues at coordinate 21,926 of PVIY010002851.1, forward strand.
CTGATTTGTCTTTCTCTTTCTGATGTTAGCAGCTTGTTGATGCTCAATGCCTATATCCTTAATTCACTGGGTTTTTCAAAATGGATATAACAACATTTTTTACTTAGTAGTTATTTATTTCCACATAGAGACACTTTCCCTCATCTATTATTTGGTTACTCAGTGGTGAGGAAAGATAAATTTCCTTTCCCTTTATTTACCAGTTTTCAATAATTTAGTTCTCTATCACTTTCTAAAGATGACCAATTAAGATTTTTTGTTATTATATACTCATTTATTTAAACATATTTGAAGTTACAGTGCATTGCAATTATTATTGTTAATGAAGTTCAAATAGCCCCATGTTTTGCTAATAGTATTTAATGAATGATTTGAGTAAACCAGGATTAATCTAGGAAGTCTGGTTTTAAAAGAAGCTAAAGCAACTATAAGAGGAAGAAAGAATCCAATCAACAAACATTAAATTATTTACATCATGGTAAATTATCAAATACATGTCTTTACCTCATTGTAAAAAGGTAATACATATTTTGGAGGGTTTTTCATTTATTTCTAGACATTACACATTCCTCTGTTTACAAATTTACAAAGTTATGACATTTTAAAAAATTTTCTCTTTCTTTCTAATTTGAAATATAACCTACATAAAATAGAGTATGCATAAATTAAGTATATAGCTTAATGAAACTTTAAAGATGTAATTCACCCCTGTAGCCATCACCTAAACCAAAATATAGAGCATTTCCAGCAGCCCAGAAAATTTCTTCCTGCTGCTGCTCATTAATACCCTGAGGTAACCACTACTCTGACTTCTATCACCATGATTTAGTATTGTTGTTCTTGTACTTCATATAAAGGGAATCACGCCGTATGTACTCTTTGGTGCCTGGTTTCTTTTGAAAAGCTTAAGTTCATCCATGCTGTGATGTTCATCCACGTGGGTTGAGTGTCTTAGTAGTCTATTCTTTTATATTGCTGCGTAGCATCTGTTATATGACTATACCACAATTTACTTATCCAGTCTCTTTTTGATTGATATTCTGGTGTTTCCAGTTAGTTTTTGATTATTGTCAATAATAATGTGTTTATGTACATGTCTTTTGATAGATACATTTGCTCGTTTCTATTGTATGTATAAATCTGGGAGTAAAATTGCTAGGACATGGTGGGGGGCATATGTTTAGATTTAGTAGGTACTGAGGGTTTTCCAAAGTAGTTGAACCAATTGATATTCCTACCAGCAGTGCAAGTATTCCATATCTTCACTTGGTACTGTCAGTCTTTTAACTTTTAGCCATTGCAATGAATGCACAGTGGAATCTCTTGTCATTTTCTGGTTATTTTTAATGGTTCCACATCCATGTGCTGAAATTTCTTCAGGTAATACCTGAGGTTGGGTTTTTGGGTTCATTCAATTAAGTTATTAGGTGCTTACTGTGAACCAGGAACTATTCTAATTGCTAGGTGTTTTAGTTTGCTAGCTGCTGGAATGCAATATACCAGAAACATAACAGCTTTTAAAAAGGGGGAATTTAAAAAGTTGCAAGTTTACAATTCTAAGGCCGATTAAAAAAGTCTTAGAAATGTCCAGTCTAAGGCATCCAGGGAAAGATGCCATCAAGAAGGCTGGTGACATTCAGTGTTTCTCTCTCAGCTGGAGGGGCACATGGCATACACGGCGGCATCTGCTGGCTTTCTCTCCAAGCCTCTTGCTTCATGAAGTTCCCTGGGAGGTGTGTTTTCCTTCTTCGTCTCCAAAAATCACTGACTGGTGGACTCTGTGGTTCTCTTGTCCTTCTGTTGTGATTCTGCCAGCTTTCTCCTCATTCTCAAAAGGGACTCTCTCCAAAATGTCTCTTCTTTTATAGGATTCCAGTAAACTAATGAAAACCCATGTAGAATGGGTGGAGACACATCTCCATCTGATCAAGTTTAATACCCACAATTTATTGAATCACATCTCCATGAAGATAACCTAACCAAGTTTCCACCCTTTAGTGCTGAATAGAGATTAGAAGAAACCCTTGTTCCCACAAGACTGATTAGGATTAAAATATGGCTTTTCTGAGGTACATAAATCCTTTTAAACCAGCACACTAGGGATAAAGGAGTAAACAAAAATATTAGGTTTAACAGGAATATCTTTGCACACTGCCTTGTCTTTAATATATATTCCAAAGAATGAATTTTATGGATCATGTTATAAATTGAGAAATTTGTAAAAAATATTTAAAAAAAAAGAAATCCACAGGAAGCAGCAGTGTTGGTTTTCCCTGCTGGCATTTGACTTGAAAATTAGGAAGCTAGGTTCTGCAGTGATTCATTGTTTGATCCTGGGCATATCATTTTGCTTTCAGACTCAAGTTTTTAAATTTTTAAAAAGAAGGCTAAATAGAATGAGTTGGGGCCTTTTTCAGCCAAGAATTTGCCTCACTATCTAGAAGAATACAACAAGTTTGGGGTTTGACATCTCTGGTCACTCTTAGGACCTTATCAACTAGGTCTCAGAATTCTCTAATGCTCCTTTTCAATCTCACTCAATGTTTATAGTACTTCAGTCTTCATATATTAACAGTGTCCTCTAATTATTTTCTCGTTTTAGGTATGTTGGCCAGGAATTTATACAGTAAAAGGGTCCAGTGCATAAAGGAGAACTGCAACCATTATTAACAAAAGCTGAAAGAAGAATAATGAAATAACTTTCCTAATTCCTACCAATCTTCATTTTCTTCCCCCTTTGTTAGGAATAGCAAGGCATTCAGTAGCAAACAGACAAGGCACTGCTCTCAGGGGCTTATTGCCAATTTTTACTGACGACTGGCCTAGAAACCCTGTCACTCTGGTCTTAAATCCAAAATTTGAATAGCATTTGTAAACATCACTCTGAAAAGATATGGAGTCATATTATACCATTCACTTGTGACCCAACCACTTAGATGTAGTGTTCCTTCCTCTTGTTTAGTATTTTAATTCTGCTCTCTGGAGTCTATGACTCTGAAATGGACTGAGCAGGTGGAAAATTTCACGCTCCTTGACATTGTCTATAGAATATTCAAAATAGCTTTCTTTTGTTCACGTTTTCTATCCATTATAACTTCCTCACAAATACTTCTGAATCTCTGGCAGGGCTTTAAAATTACCTTGGAAACTCATGTTACCTTGTAACATTTTAGTGTCTAACGGGAGGTGCTTACTGGGGTAGAAATGAGTATACCAGAATATGACAGAGTTTTGGTGCAAGTTGATTGTTCTCCCTTGCATCTTCTTTCTAATTAGTGTACCTGGCCACAAAAACTAATAAACTCTGGTATATGGCAGGAGGGAGATGTTCCCTTATAGAAATCTACTACCACATAGTAGAAAGTTAGTAGAAAGATAAGAAAATCAACCAATCAATAAATATGCATGAATCAATTCATCCAATAAACATTTGCTGATAACCTACTGTGTACCAGGTACTTACAGTATGAGAAGCTAAATATGCAAAAATTAAAGTTATGGGCCCTGCCCTGAGCTGCTCATAGTTTAATTGGGGAGATAAGCTTATAAATAAATTCATTAAATATGGTGCAATAATTGCCATAATAAAGATCTGAACAAGGTGCTATGGTAGGTCAAAGGAATAACACATTTTCTGTGTGTGTATTTATGAACACATCAGAAGGCTTTCTAGAAGAAATGATATTTAAGCTGAATTGTGAAGGATGACTTCACAATTCACATAGGCAAGATGGGAGGGAATTCCTGCCAGAGGGAACTACTTTGCCAAGAACAGTGGTGTGGTAGGGTAGTAATGGGGGGGGGGAATTTGTAAGTATGTAGTTAGTATATTGGAACATGGCATACAGTAGAGAAAGATGGTGGGACATACACTAAAAGGGCAGGCAGTCACTGAACCATAAGGTCCTTATGTGTCATGCTAAGGAGTTTCCCACTGAATGGTTTTAATTAGGAAGATTTGAATTTTTAAGAAAAGAATTTTCCACATTGGTGGGGATAAATCAGAGTGGATCAACTCTGGAAACAGAAAGAATAATTAAAATGCTACTGCAATAATCCAAGTGCAAAATGATGAGGACCTGAATTAAGATAATGAGAAGATTAAGGGACAGGGATGGATGTGAGAGATTTTTGGTGAGCAAGTATTAGCTGTGATTGGCTGAGTTAGTTGTGATTGGCTGAGTAAGGGGAAGGGGAGCGTGGGTCCCTGTTTTCTGGTTTATTTGACCAGATTTTGCCCTCTACCTTGTAGAGAAGCCAATCAATGTATAGAAGATCTACCATGTGCTGGACATGCCAGGGGATTTAGTGAAGTTTAAAATATAGAACTATTAAACCTTACCATCAGGGAATCCCCTGATGCTGTATCAAACTTTAGGGGTACCCAAATCCCCTGATGCTGTATCAAACTTTAGGGGTACCCAAATCAATAGGCCATGCCCTGGATCAGGAGGCTTACTCTTGTGAAGCTTATGCAGGTAGCAGAGAAGCTTAGACTACTTATAGGCATGCCTAAGAGTTACTTCTGGAGGACCTCTGTTGCTCAGATGTGGCCTCAGTCTCTCTAAGCCCAACTCTGCAAGTGAAATCATTGCCCTCCCCACTATGTGGGACATGACATCCAGGGGTGAAAGTCTCCCTGGCGATGTGGGAGATGACTCCCAGGGATGAATCCAGCCCTGGCACCATGGGATCAGCAATTCCCCCATCCAAAAGGGGGAAAAGAAGTATAATTAATAAAATATCAGTGGCAGAGAAAGTTCATAAAGATCTAAGAGGCTACTCTGGAGGTTGCTCTTACACAAGCTTCAGTTAGACCTTGCTACCTATCATAACCTGCCAAACCCCACCAGGACCATTCCAGCAAGTCCTAAAGAACACCTAGGGCAATATATCAGATTCCACTAGGGTTCCATGCACTAGAGTAACTTTCCAGAAACCTACAACCTCCAGATGGGTCCCTGGTCCAAATAAGTCCTGAAACCTAGCCCAGGCTCTCCAGAGCATTAGCTAGTTCCATCTCCCTACCCCATATTAGTGACAGACCCTTCCAACATGAAAAAGTTAGAATGGCCATAGCCCAAACACCCCTAAAGAGAGGGATGGAAAGATCAAAGGTGATGGTGGAGTTATACAGAGAAGTTAGGATTTAACAAATGAATATGAATGCTGAATCATTAAATTGATATCTTAGTCTTTAGTATTTTAGAGCAGCTAGAAGTAAAAACCTAAAATTGTGAAATTGTAACCCATATCAAACTCTGAAATATGTTCTGCAACTAATTGTGGTGCTGTACTTTGAAATTTATAGCTTTTTTGTATATATGTCATTTTTCACCAAAAAAAGAAGGAAAAAAAGTCGATTGTGATGATAAAAAAAATATTTAAGCCCTGTAGTCTCCTATATTCTGGAGCAGCTAGAAGGAAAATTCTGAGAGGATCATATGGTAGCTCGTGACAAACTCTGGAATCTGTCCTGTAACTGCTTGTGGAAGACTGCTTTGAAAACTATTGCTTTTTTATTTCTTTGCTTTGTATATATATGTTATATCATACAATAAAAAAAGTTAAAAATCAAAATATAGCCCTAGCTTATTTACAATATATACTTGTTTACAAGTATATATTGGACAGGTGGAGTAGAGTGTAAGGGGCATGTTAGATGAAAGAAAATGTATAGCATAGGCACATAGATGGAAATCAATATGATAAATTATCAATACTGTGAGAAGCCCTGCTAGACTGGAACAATGCTTTCACACTCTCCATCCTTTATCCCTTCACCTCTTTGTTTCAACTGAAATGTAACTGCAGAGATCGCTGTCTCATGGAGTTTCCTCTTCCATCCATTACCAGCCCCACCCAGGTAATTCTGAGAGGAGAACTGGTGAATACCACTGATCTTACACCACCAACAATCAATAAAAGTTTCTCTTACAGAATTTCTCCTATCAATTTCAAATTACTCATCTTTACTACTCTTTCCATAACATTTTGACTTTGTCAAAGGACCTCTAGAACACTGCTGTACTTTTCTTGGTAATTTCATCGGATTCACAAATTTTCTTTTTGTTCATGATCTGCCATCATCCTTGAGAACTTCAAAATCGATATGTCTAACTCTTCCTTTGACCATTCACATTTCACTGAACCTGAGTCATCACCGAGACTTCTCTACTCCTGAATTCTTAAACCGAGAACAAACCAGCACAACGTCTTTATATCCCACCCTCCTCAATATCTCTCATGGTCCTCTCATATTCCAACCTTGGAGTTTCCTTCTTGAAGAAAAGGAACCAGCCAGAAGATGTGAATGTGTACTCATTAAAACTTTTTTTTTTTCACTATCTACTACTGTATTTTCAGGAGAGACAACAGAACTGAAACACTCAAGAGATTTCTGGGCTCAAAAGCTGGGTTCAAAAGCAATGAATTAAATTTTTGATTCAGAGCCATATATTTATAATTGGAAACTTTTTTCGTTGTAAAAATACCCACTCCCACCTATTCAGATCTTCCCTCAAAATGGAAGTAGCTATACTATATATTGTTCTTTCCTTAATATCTACTTCCTATGGATGTGATTTTTCATGTTATAAATCAGTAAAATGAACAGGGGTCCTCATAATTGGGACAACTGTCTGTGCACTGGAACTCAAACTATCTGGTTGAACTCCAAATGCATTCTTGGCTTCCTTCCCACGTGGGGGCCAAGAGCAATATCAGCATTACAGTCTCCGGGCTGTAGCACAATTCACAGCCCTGAGTCACCCTGTCTTCACTTTCTCTGGATTTCTAAACATAAGAGAAAGTCACAAGGCTGTGCTGGGTCCCTTTCAAACACTTTTATGTCATTTAATCTCTTCTGAGTCCTCACTATTGATGAACCTTCTTTTATTCATTTTATTTTTAACTTTATTTTACATTCCCCATAAAAGCAGTTCCACTAGCTTTTCAGGCTTAAAATACTCAAAAATTGAACATCCTCTTTGTAAACCCATTCTCCCCTTGCATCTTATTCTGTTAATATTTATACCATTTGCCCCCTCCCATCCTCTATTACTCCCATATTTAATTACCTTTTGAGTTCTTCTTTTCGGTTTGTGTTACATTTGGCTTTTTTCCCCCCTAAACAAAGAAAACATACCCCTCTTCATTTATGGCCTTATGAATTCACCCAAACATTTCTTCTTGCTTTCAGACCTTTCCCACTTATCTCCTCACCATGACATCACCAGGTTTTTCTTAAAAAAAAAAAAAATTGAGTCCAAACATTCCAAGTTGGAGAACCTAATCTAGCCTGATGGAGTTTATAATCTACCATGAAGTAGCTAGAAGTTTTTCAAAGAATCACACAAGTCATTGTAAAACCACAACAGTGTTAATTGCTTCAATGTGGAGGGGTCGAGGCAGTGTATACCAAGGAGGCATTAACTACCTAGGGGTTTGGTGAGAGCTTCCCAGAGGAAATGATGATTTATCTAGGAGTTAGCTGCTAAGTGGGACTGGGAAGCAAATTGTAGTCATAAAAAACTTCTCATTCAAAGACCCTGTGGTAGGAGGGAGCAGAGCACAACTGCAGCACTAAAACACTGTGCCCGGGGCTGGAAGGCTAAAGGAGAGGGCAGGGAGCATGAGATGAGGTTGTTAGGTGCAGCCCAGCCCACACAGGGTCTTTGTAGACAATTCTTCAACCTGGCCTAGTTTGGGAAGTTGGGTGGGGGTCTCCACACTAAAATGTTAGGAAAACTGACCTCTATTAAATTACAGGTGCAAAGGTATAAGGAGCAAGGTGATGGCACAGCAGGAATTGAACTTCTCAAATTTCCCAAGACCCTCTCTCCTGAGTAGCATCCTCCTGGGAGTTCCAGAATGGTTTAATTATTTGAAAACCTGTTTTTATAATTACAGTGTTAGTAAATCAAGGCAGAAAAACCTTGTGACAATCTCATGTGTTGAAAAGGCATTTGTTGTGAACCCTGCCAGGAAAGGCCTGTGCGAGGGCCCAGGCTGGCTCTTCTGTGAGTTCTACCACCTGCTAAGTTACACTTACCCCAAGGAGGGGGTCACCGGCCCTCCTTCCGGATGTCTGAGAAGGTTGTAGCCATGGAGGGCGTTGACTAGAGGGACATCTCGCAGTTCCTGGAGTGTAATCCAGTGATGATCAAGGCAATCAAAGTGCTGCTCACAGGGCCTGATACTTCTGAGATGAATAGGCCTGTGATAGCATCAAAGAATGATAAACTTGAGCTCAGGGCCGCTTGGACTCCAGTAGAACAACAAAGTTAAAGAAAGTATAACAATAACCACCAAGTCGACCTCAATCAAACAGGGGAAAAACCATCTTTTCCCTGTTGTCGTGAATGGCAAAGATGTTTTGTGGTGCACTGAGCTAGAAAGGATCTTTGGCTTTCCCGTCCACTATGCAGGTGTGCCCAAAATGAGCCATAGTGCCTGTGAGAAGCTGCTCAGTAGGTCCTGGAGTGTGTCCCCCTCCAGAGGCCTCTTCACCCCACCCACAACTCCAAAGGACTACTTTACCTGTGAATAGTCACACCCCAGGTGTGCTGGGGGCACAAGGAGAGGGGTACAGAGCCAGGACTCATCAGTAGGATCCCTCAGGAGGAGTGATCCCTGGGCTCTGCCTCCCTCAGCCTAGGGTCGTGGCTGTATGTGCTTGTGATGTGTACCTCAGTTTCCCCCAATGGCTCAGTGGGAGCAGAGTCACCTGACCCTCTCTCTGGCAGGGGGAGGCTTATGTTGCCAGCACACCCAAGGTGCCACCACCTTGTGCACAATTCAGACCAGGCCGTTCACATTGGCCAAACATGGTGCTCATTTTTTCTCCTAAAACTTTAAAACTTGAAGTATAGGTAGTATGATTGCTTTGTACACCCACTACCCCCCACCTCCCACGTTTACCTCTCAGAGAAATGAGGGCTGAGATAGCAAAACCATAGTGCTGACAGCTCACCAAATACTCAAGTTAATGCTGAAAACCCACGCAAGACAGTTATTGCCAAGACTTTAATTTTTTAATGTCTGCTACTCTATGTTTACAGGAGTGTGTGCAATTGTAGACAGACATGAGGCTAAAAGATTTTAAAGGCCCAGGATATTTCTTTTTCCCCTCTAGGGCCAGCAGAAGACGAAAATGATGTGTATACATATATATATATGTATTTGTCATAATTTTTCCTGGCATATTCCCCTTGCCTCCATATAAAGACTGTAGTCTGCTCTTGGGGGACCATTTAGAATATTTTCCACAATGATGTTTATATCAGCAGGGACGATGATGTCATCACATTCAAGGCTATATTTTTCCCACTCACCCAAAGGTGGGGCCACCCTTAGCTAAATCCATTCCAGAGACTGCAATACCCTGGGGAGCTCAGGAAGTGGTTGGCTAAGTTGTAAGCTGCCATGTATTATGTAGACAAGTGCAGCTTCTCTATCTCCCTATCCCCATGTGAGGGAGTGAAGGAAGGAGCGTAGGTAAGAACTCCCCTCCCACAAGATGCGCATCCCCCGACTCCTCCTATGCGGGCCCAGGTCCCCAGATTGGAATAATGTCACCCCAACCAACTCCTCATGCCTTTTCTATACTCAGAAGCAGTGACAGCCACGGGCTGAAGCACAGTGCTTGTGCTTTACCCTCATCTAAGAGATGGCAGGGAAAAACTACAATAAAAGCCTAAGCCTCCCACCAGAGATTTTTAAATCTTTTTTTATTCCATAAATCGTTGTTAATGGTTTTCAATGCCTTTTACTCTTCTTACTGGTACTGTTTTATAGAGTAAGGAACATGTTGACAAGATTTTTTTTTAATTCACTTTTATTTTAATCTCAGACTTCTATTTTTATGTTTAACAGTTTCAAAAACTTTTTTTTTTGGTAACTGGAGCCATGTAACAAGTATGGGGAAAAAAAGCAGTGTCTTGTCTCAACAGTTTTGCTAATTTTTAGGCTGAAAGATGAAAGATGCCTAGAGTTATATTATGTTTAATTAAAATCAGTGTTTCTGTAAAAAAAAGAAAGAAAAGGCATTTGTTAAAATTAAATATCTGCTGATAATGTAGATATTCACTTCCCTGGCATGATGAATAAATGTATATTTTAAGCCAAAAACATACTAAATGGAATACTACTAGAAGCATTATCATCAAAGTAGGAAAGAGAAAATTGAAAGACAAAAAGTAGACTAAAGACAATATTTGCAACACATAGGACAAAGGGCTAATTTCCGAATATACAGCGCTTTTTCAAGTTCATTAAAAGTAGATTGACAAAGGCAGTGCAATGGTGGCTCAGTGGCAGAATTCTCACCTGCCATGCTGGAAACCCTGGTTCTATTCCTGGTGTCTACCCATGTAAAAAAAAAAATAGATTGACAATAGAGAAATGGACCAAGGATATTCATAGTAGGTTCACAGAAGAAAAGATACACAATGACCCATTAAAAATTGAAATATGTTATTTAAGCTCATAGATAATTTTTAAATGACATTCAAAACAAGATATAATTTTTTACCTAACAATGTGAGAAAAGTTAAAAAGTTTGCTAACACCTAGTATTAGTGAGAATGTGAATGAATAGATATTTCCTTTCGCTATTAGTGGGGGTGTAAATCAGGGCAAACTTTGGAGGATGCTTTGGCACTATATATCAAAACTTGCATTTACTTTAACGGGTATTTAAAGCTAAAAATTTGATGTCATTCTTTAGAGCAGTGCTTGCAATTAAAATTTGGAAACAACCTAGATGTCCTCTAATAGAAGACTGCTTAAATAGAGTCAGATAAATCAAATGAGTTAAATATTATTCTGCACTTTGATAATTAAGCACATGTACGCAGTGCTTAGTATGATTTTGAATAATTTTTGCTATCACCATGCTTTGGCTGTCAGTTTTTACAGATTGAGCATATTCAAGATTTTGTTCTCTAATCTTTGCTTGAAACATGGAATATTGCTGAAAAGCTGACAGATATCAATGGGACCGAATTACCGCATTGTTTTTGTGCCTGTGATTCCTAACCCTCCTACCCTCATGGAATAAAATTCTTCAGAATGTTTTTCCTTCCCAGGAGTTCTCACAAGCCCACTCAATTAGTGAAATCAAATTCCTTTGTCCATGAACAGAACATATAAATTATAATTCAATTATCAGCATGCTTCCTGCTGGTAAATAAAGGAGAATTATAGAGTTGCTGACACAGGTATTACATTGATCTGTAGGTAAAATACTCACATTTGAAGTATATTAGCACAGGAGAGTCACAACTGGGCTCTTATCTTTGTTCTACCAATTAATAGTGGTGTAACCTTGAGCAAGTTACTTATCCTTTCTGAGCCTCAGTTTCCTCAGCTATAAATGGAAGTGTAGCTAGTTATTTTGGTTGTTTGAATGATTAAATAATATATGTTAATCACCTTGCTTGGAACTGGAACATAATAGGCCCACAGGAAATGGTAACTCTTCCTAGTGACATTCACAGCTGACTGGTTGGGTCAATGATGTGCTGTCTTCACCACTTCAGATAAATGATCCATCTGATGTTCTTTACACTGGTTCAGTGGAAAATACCTTTAAAATAAGTCACTCAGTATTTTGCAACCATCTTGTATTATGAGTTACTACATTTATAGAATTCTCTAGGAATAATACCAACATCAAGAGCCCTTCAAGATCACTTATTATTTTAGTCAACTTTGGTGGATGTATTTACCAAAATCATGGCCCACCAAAGATGTCCTAGAACCTCTTCATATTTTACCTATCCACAGAAGGGACTTTACAGATGTGATCAAGTTAAGCATCTTGAGATGGGGATAGTAACCTGGAATATGCAGGTGGGCCCAATGTAATCACAAGAGTTCTTTTAAGAGAGAGGCAGAACGGCCAGAGTCAGGGAAGGGGATATGGCAACAGAAGCAGAGGGAGAAAAGGAGATGTGATGAGAAAAGGAAAGATTGGAATGACATGGGGCCACAAACCAAGGAATGCTGACAGCCTCTAGAAGTTGGAAAAGACAAGAAAAGGAATTTGTCCCCTAAAGCCTCCAGAAGGAATACTCTCAATCCATTTTAGACTTTGATCTCCAGAACTTAAGATAATAAATTTATGTTGTTTTAAGCCACTAAGTTTGTGGTAATTTGTCACAGCAGCAACAGGAAACTAATGTATTAGGACACTAATACAGTGGGTGTTTCACTTTTGAGATAAGGAATTAAGAGAAAACAGAGGTCAGAATTGGGTGTTAATTTAAACAAAGCAGTGCAGTGTTTAGTCTATAGCAGCTTGAATAGAGGTACACAAATTGTGCCATTTTTAGACTATATAGTGGGGCTGTCTCCAAATAGTATTTTTTTTCAGGTTTTGGTTGAATTTTCAGATGATATTTTAGCCAGTATTTTCTAAGTTGTCAATGTCTGAGTTCATGTCTCATTGCTTCCTTTTGTCATAAATTTGGTCAACTTGGTCAGAAGCTGATTTGTTTTTAAACCATTTAACCCTGATTTATCATGGTGCGTTCTGCTACTAAGACTAATCAGAGGCCAGCTGCTAAGTATAGCTCTTCTTTTTTCTTATAGAAGTAGTTTCTATAGTTGTATCTTTTAGAGTGACATTTGTTCATTACTTATAATTTTTTCCTTCAAAAATTATTGTGGACATGATCATCTACTTTTCCAATTGTCCATTTAACACAATTTAGATTTTTTGTGCATTTGAAATCATACATAAGAATTCCCATATTCAGGCCCTTTCCATGGCCTTGGATAATTTAGTTTTATGAAAAAAATCTGATATTGTTTCTCATTCTGCCTTGAATGGTGAACATTTTCTCTTGACCCATAAGTGATTTGTAGCCAATCTTTGTGGGAACCACTATCAAAAGGCAGAACTGGTCTTGTATATATACATATCTGAAATCCAAAATGGAGAAGGGCAGATGAACACCTGTTTGTTTTTGGTGTACATGACACATAATATCAGGGTGTTTGGGCATTAGGATAAGATATCCTATTTGACTTGGGCCACTGAACATGTCATATTTGGCTTTTGAATTAATTTCATCAATATCATCTAAAAACTATACATTTTTTGGCAAGTTCTTTCTTTTCTGCCTTTCTGTTCTAGAACATAAGTTCCATAAATCAGGGCTTTGTTTTTGTTAGCTGTGGCATTCCCAGTCCCTAAAGTAGTGCCTGGTAGTCACTAAAGAAATTAATTCTTGTTGAATGAATGAATGAAAATATAGTCATGCTGTTGCAATAGATGCGCCTCACAAATCGATGCCTGGAAATGCTGCCCCAAGAGTAGGAGCAGTGAAATTGGAGTAGGAAGCCCCTTACTATGTCTTATTACCTGTTCAATTATTTATGTCTGTTTTTACAAACTGGGGAGACTGCCTACCTTACAGGGTTGTCATAAGACTAAACAAATTGCATTTATGTAAGTGCATGTGCTATATAAATTATGATAATGTCAAGCATGATTATCACAAATGGGTTAAACAGTCTTTACTAATGCTCCTCTCTTTACTGTGAAATGGTTAATAAAAAGTAAAATGAGCCAGTATTTGGGATGGGAGTAGATATTTATGGCTTCAATAGTGTTAGTGATGAATGATTAATGATTAGACTGTTAACCCTTGTATGGTAACCCATAAAACAGATATTGTTGGATTTTTAAAATCCATTTCTGTGAAGGACAATAATCATGCACTTTGATTTCCTAATTATTGTGGGATTTCAGTTTGTTTAAAAAGAATCAGTTTTATTTTGTCCTGCTATGTGGAATCCATGGCCAGGGCATCCAGGACATTTTTTTCTGATTTCTTTTTGACCTTCTAATGAAGAAGCACTTGTCAGCATATATTTTTGATCTTACACAATCATTTTTTCATGCTGCTCTAATTAAATGTTTCTTTTGCTTCCATTATTTACTCTGCCACATATTTTATGTTTGTTTTCTTTGACTTACTTTCAGGAAGAGGTTGTGACAAGGAACATCTAGTGATTTCTTCTCCCTGTTCTTTCCAATATTTTCTAGTCATTAATCTTGCCAATGCTTGCCAACTCATTAATCAGCTGGATACATTTAATGAGAGCAGTTGTGCCAAGTACTGTGCTAGGCTTTGGGATATAGTCATTAAAAAAACAGAGTCCCTTTAAATCTCTAGTTTCCTTTGTACAGATCAGCATGCATATCTGGCAGCAGATGCTGCCCTGTCGGGCTCTTTTTAAAAAATACTTTTATTTAGATATCCCCAGCACCATAAAGTCCATCAAAGTATACAATCAATGGTTTACAATATCATCACATAGTTGTGTATTCATCACCATGATCATTTTTAGAACATTTGCATCACTACAGAAAAAGAAATGAAAAGAAAAAGGAAAAAACCCATACCTCTCATATCACTTACCCCACTCTCTCATTGACTACCAATATTTCAATCTACCTAGTTTTTTTACCCTTAATCCCCCCATTATTGATTTTTTTGTGGGCATGTGCAGGCTTCAGGATTCGAACCCAGGTCTCCCACATGGCAGGTGAGAATTCTACCACTGAGGTATCCTTGCATACCATTAATTTATTTTTTTCCAAATATTTTTTGTAACTCATCTGTCCATACCCTGAATAAAAAGACCATTAGACACAAGGCTTTCACAATCACACAGTCATATTGTAAAAGTTATATTGTTATACAGTCATCTTCAAGAATCAAGAGTACTGGAACATGGCTCAATAGTTTCAGGTATTTCCCTCCAGTCGCTCCAATACACCATAAACTAAAAAAGGCTATCTATGTAATGCATAAGAATAACCTCCAGGATAAGCTCTCGACTCTGTTTGAAATCTCTCAGACACTGAACTTTATTTTGTTTTATTTCTTTCTTTCCGCTTTTGGTCAAGAAGCCTTACTTAATCCCATGATGTTGGGTCCTGGCTCATCCCCAAGAGTCCTGTCCCACCTTGTCAAGTCCCATCCCATCTTGTCAGGGAGGTTTACACCTGTAGAAGTCATGTCCCAAGTAGGGAAGAGGACAGTGAGTTCACCTGCTGAGTTGGCTTAGAGAGAGAGTTCACATTTGAGCAACAAAAGAGGTTCTCTGGAGGTGACAGTTAGGTATAATTATGAGTAAGCTTAGCCTCTCCTTTACAGGAATGTATTTCATAGGGGTGAGCCCCAAGATCGAAGCCTCAACCTTTAAAATGGTTATCTCCAGTGTTTATGAGATTATCAGGAATGCCCCAGTTGGGGAAGTTGAATATTTCCTTTCTCCTTGGAGAAAGTCCCTCCAGAGGACTTTGCAAATACTTTTTTATTCTTTGCCCAAATTACTCTGGGATTTATTGGGGCATGACACTAACCTTTACAAACCAACACGATCTCACACACCTTTCAAGATTCCATGTAACTTTGGTGTTCTAATAAATTGACCGTACAAGTTAGATTAGATATTGTGCTACCAAAAATATAAATTTTGCACCAAAGAAACATCTCTTCCTTGGTCTTACACAGATGTCGAAATTTTAAACTACAGACCATATCATCCTTTACCCTGTATTCTGATTTACCTTAGTCCTATCCAGATCAGCTTCATTCATATCTCTAATTGAAGTTTGATCATTTTTTTAGCTTTTTCAGCAGTTGCTATAGGGGGTGATGCTGACTCTCATAGCTTCAGGGCTCTAACTCTGAGTCTCAGTTATTACACAAATGTGTTGGATTCTTTTTATTCAATGAAACTTATTTATTAAGCACCTACTATTTGTCAGGCATTGTTTAAAATGAACAAAAGAGGTAAAGCGTCTGTACTCAAATAAATTACAAGCTTTTACATTTTAAGTTGAGTTGAGGGTAGCAAGAGTCAAGGAGGCTGAAAATAGGGATAAACGTAAAAGCAAAGAGGTAAACATGAAAATATCAGAAAATGAGGTAAAATAGTGTCACCATTTTACCCTAGAAAACAGAGCCTGAGGTAAAAGCTTATATGATAATGCTTTGTTGGGGGGGGGGCGGCTACAATGCCAGGGAAGCAAGACTGAGGGAAGAGAGAAAGGCAGGGAAGGGGGAGAGCCAATCCAAGGGGATGCAATACCAAACTGGCCACAAGTTTGCAACAAATAGAGCTAGGTGCTTATCTTGCAAAATGTCTCCAGAGACTCGGTATGAAGTTATCGCCTCTCAGAACAGCATATGGAGGAGTGGGGAAGCAAGGCTGAGCAATTTATCTGATCTTCCTGGCCATCTCCGGTGTCTCCCATAGGGTGCTAACTGCCCTGCCCTTCTCTGGGGAAACCAGAGTCAGAGACTGGGCCAGCCAGTGAGTGAGTGTGGTTACAGTGGCTACAGTGAAGGCTGCCGTGGTGACTTGTGGTCAGGGCTTTATGACTAAGGGGACAGCATGACCTGTCATGAAAACAGCTCTGGCAGAGAAGGAAGGTAAGTGACCGAAGGGTGGCAAGGGGCAAGGGATAGGTGGGCCTTGTGGGCCCATGGTGGGGCGCTAACTGGACCCAGTAGAGTTAAGTTAAACAGTGAGTGACTGGGTGGCTGGTCAAGGAAGGCTTCTCTCAGTATGTGTCATTTAATCCAAGACCTGAAGGACAAGATTACTCTGCCGTGCTGCATGACTAGTGAACAGCCAATGAAAAAAGACCCAAGTTAATGAGCATGGTAGAGTACAAGATGGGAAGTATGACTAGATGAGTAAGAGAGAAAGTGGAGGGAGCTGAGTTCTGAGAGGCTCAGGAGTCAGATCATATGGGGCACACTAGACTGGCTTGAGTTTGGATTTCATTGTAAGTGTGGCTTAAAGATTTGCTTTAGGTTTTTTTTTTTTTTTTTTTTTTTTTTTTAATTGGCATGGGCAGGCTCCGGGAATTGAACCTGGGTCTCCGGCATGGCAGGAGAGAATTCTGCCACTGAGCCACCATTGCATCGCCCAGCTTAACGTTTTTATAGCATCTTAAGCAGAGACGTTAACTGAGCAGAATTATGTTACATGATCTCTCTGGCTTCTCTGGGGAGAATAGATACAAGAATGGAAGCAAGGAGATGAATAAGAGACATTTAAAAGCGTCATCCAAATAAGAAAATGAAAGACATTATAGCACAATTTTCTGTTGGATTGTGGCTTAAAATGTTTGATGTACTTACTGTAATGAGCAGTGATGATAACACTTGTCCCTTGAAACTTCAGGTTCAGTGCATTAACAGCTTCCAATGACGTGCCAAATATTCCAAGCTCTTCCTAGGTGATCAGTTTTTGAAGCAGCTGATCTTTTCCATTTTTTTTTTTTTTTTTTTTTTAAATAGAGCAACTCTAGTCTTCAGTTCGGAAATCCAGCCCAGCTCCTTTCCCTTTGATAAACAGCAAAACTCGGCATGGAACATAACTTTGTGATTGACATCTAAATCTTAAAGTAAGGCAGACAACTAGGTTTTGAATTTTTTGCGTATACAGTTGACTACCCTGATTATGAGTCCAAACCTTTTTGCAGTTTGCCGAGCAGAGTTTTAGAAGCTAGTGCTTGGTGGTGAATGATGCTGAAGATTTTGAAAATAGGTATATTTGTCCAATGATCCTCACTAAATATCTCGATGGAGTATTCAGCACTGTTTGCCACTTGCTTCACAGAGACTGCATTAATCAGGGTTCTAGATTATATGATACATGAAATCCATTTGGCTGCCTTATGCAAAACAAAACAAAATGAAAAAGAATCGGAATGATAGAAAATCAACAGAAGATGGAAGAAAAGACTTGGAAAACTGGCAGAAAGCAAAGGAGCAAAAGAGGCTCACAATCCTTGCTGTCTTTGAGTCACTCACTCCAGATTCAAAGACCCAGGTAGGTGCACCTCACGGACTGAGTCTTGCTTTTGTGCCTGCGACCTGTGCTCCCATCCCTTGGAAGACTGAGCACTGCCTCCTACTAATACTGCATCTGGTGGAGAATTATCATCAAAGCATGTCTCAATTGAAAGAAGTTTCAATTCTTGGTAGAAAAAGAGGGGAAAAAAGGAAAAGAAAAATATCCACTGCAGAGGCCATTGTGTTCCCAGCACCTAGGTTAGTATCCGGGATTGATAGCCAATAATATTTGTTAGAAAAATTAATAGATTTTGTTATAACCTCAAAGACAGCCGCTGTTGTTGTGGTCTCCTTGTTTTGATAAAATGGTCTGGTTTCTTTAGCCACAGAATGCAAATCTAAATATGATTTCCTTCACCATATGTAACAGCTAAAAAGGGCAGTGATCTTTGACAAAACTGAAAATTTGTTAACGTTAGCCAACAACCATCTATCTTGGATGTTTTTTTCTTCAATTTCTTCTGCAAGTAAAGTTTGGAAATACCCAATATGCAAGCTTTTTTGAGAATTTCTCCAATGTTGGGAGTTCTTTACATTCTTTGTGATTATAAAAGACATTTCATACAAGAAGTTCACACCTTTCCTGGCTAGGTGCTGATTATGTGTTTTCTGGCATGGCACAAAAAATCACATTTTGAATAGTGAAAAATCCCAAATTTGTTTTTTAAAAATGGCATCTTCGAGAATTTGAATGAAATGATATTCCAATAAAGAGGGCCACATAATGATATTTCAAAGCATATTTAAAACAGACAACACAGTAGTGAAACTGGGTCCTCTTTTACAGAATATGCGCATCTTAACTTGAACGTTTGGTCAAACTTTTTTTCTGGATGCCACCTCCCGCTACTTACTGAAAGTGTGTATGTGTCTGTACGTGTGTGTGCTGTGTATACATGTGGAGGGGAGTGTGAGGAAATCTTGTAGAATTGATTATAGTAATTTCAGACTTTGAATAAGGTTAATGGCAGTTGTTGAGAAATGAGACTGTTCTAGGTGTCTAGTGAAGCCTGTTCCCTAGTAAGCTAAATTTTATTTACTCTCTGTAGGTCTACTTTACTGGCCAAAGTCTACCAACTGAAATGGTGCCTGAAGGCAGATAAAAATGATCTTAATTCATGGCAATGAAATAGAAGAGGTTACAGAAATAAGTGGTAGAGAGCTTGAAATTCCTGTTTTGATATTGCTTTACAGTACAGAATCATTTTTAATTTTTATCCACTCACCTTAAAGTGTGAAACCCTTATGTTGATTTTTCAAATGCAGTGCCAGTAATGACCCTAATTATACCATACTCATGAGAATGAACTTCAGATGATGTGATGTCTTACATTAGTTAACTGTTGGGTTATTGAATAGCTAGAAAAAGAGGGGGAAAAAAGGAAAAATGGTCTCTGCAGAGACCATTGTGTTCCCAGAACCTAGGTTAGTACCTGGAATTGATTCCTATGCTGCTGAAAACAGATACCATGAAATGGGTTGGCTTAACAATGGAAATTCACTAGCTTACAGTGTTGAGGCAGAGAAAAATGTCCAATCAAGTTATCATCAAGGCAATGCTTTCTTCCTGAAGACTAGCTGCTGGCAATCCTTGACTCATATGCCACATGGCAAGACACATGTGCTGGTCTCTCACTTTTCTTCTGGGTTTCATTGCTTTCACCTTCCTGTTTCCATAGCTCTTTCTCTCTGTCTCTTGGTTTTATTTTTTTTTTCTCTCTCTATTCATTCTGTTTATAAAGGACTCCAGTAAGAGGATTAAGATCTTCCTGTCTGAGGTGGGGCACACCTTAACTAAAGGCCTCATCAAAAGGTCCTACTTAACAATGGGTCCACACCCACAGGAACAGTTCAAGCTAAGTACATGCCTTTTCTGGGATATATACAGCTTCAAATCATCACAGGCTCACTCCAAATTCTTTCTCATTTTTTAAATCTTATCTCCCTTAGCAAATAAATGGGCTTCCTGTCAGTTTATTGTGAAAACAAAATATTTTTTCACATTTAAATTATAATTTCAATATGATTTTCAAAGTAAAACGGTCTCTACACCCCAGGCATCGATCTATATAATCTTTTTTTTTTTTTAATTTGCATATGGGCAGGAGGCACCAGGGATCGAACTCCAGACCTCCAGCACGGCAGGTCGGAGCTCTGCCTGCTGAGCCACGGCAGCCGCCCAATGAGAAATTTTTTTTTTTTTTGGCAGGCACCGGGAACTGAACCCAGGTCCTCTGGCATGGCAGGCAAGCGTTCTTGCCGCTGAGCCACTGTGGCCCACCCGATCTATATAATCTTCATGTGAATCCATTTTTCCTTTTGAGAACTGAGTAGTGTAGATGGTTTTATTACTTCTAAGGTCTATTCCAGTTCTTGAGAGCATATGATTCTATTTATATGTGCATCTTTCTTTGGAATTTTGTCACTCTTACATATCATCACTGTATCATGGAAAAGTCCTTTCTTTGATAACTATTATTTTATGGACTTATTTATATTGGTACGAGTAGGTAATAATATGGATGGACAAAACATTTTGGACTTGATGTAATTAATTTAACAATAAATAGCATTTCTGGGAAATTTCTCTAGTTCTTTCAAAATGTAAGATATAACTTTTAATATATATTCTTATCATTGAAATACTCATAGAAGTCTTTTTTCAAAAGATGATAGGAAAGAAAAATCTGGTTGATAGATATTTGAAAGCTATCATCTTGGATATGAAGTTTAGATGAGAGGGAAAATATATAATTTTAAAAATTATTATGACAAAGATAATACAGATCTATAATTACATTATATATATGCATATCTAAGTTATTTTGTGCTTTTTACAGGATGGAAATCTGTCAGTCTGACCATTGTTTTTTTTTCATTCAATCATTTGTTTTCTCTTCTATCAATTACTCTTTCTTAATGTATTATATAAAATGAAATATGCCAAATGAATTTCTCACAGAAGAATAAATCTTTTGAGAGATCATGAGTCTTTCAACCATATCTATCTAGAATGATTATTAGATCACTTGAAATACCTATAAACTTACATTGATGGGTTATAATTTGTCAGCGCTATACAAACGTAACTTGTTTGAATCAAAGAAAACTTTTCCTAAAACTATCTTCAACTTAAATTAGTGGTAGTCATTAAAGCTCTTTGCCAGATATTTCAGGATCTCTCTCTTCTGGACATCGTAGGGGTGCACTGGGATACCACTAGTGGTTGAGGGGACCATGTGACTACTTCTGGCCAATATGTTGTAAATGGAAATGTTTGTCACATTTGCAATGGAGCATTTGCTTTTCAGTTCAAGCCTCTTGCAGAGCTCTCTTACCATCTGCCATTGCGATTGCCAATATCTCAGATGGTGGCTGCTCCATTAGCTTGGGTGCTGGAGTGCAGATTTGATGTATCTAGTCAACCTGTAATGGACATGTAGGTTGAATGAGAGTATGTCTTTGTTATTTTATACTAGGAGTTGGCAACCTACAGCCTCTGGGCTAAATTCTAGCCTGCCATCTATTTTTGTAAATGAAGCTTTCTAGAAACACAGCCACACTCATTTGTTTAAATATTGACTGTGGTTGCTTTCATGCTACAATAGTGGGACTGAATGGTCATAACAGAAACTGTATGGCCTGCAAAGCTGAGAACACTTATTATCCAGCCCTTTATAGAAAAAAATTTCCTATCCTTGTTGCAAGGCACTAAGATTTTGGTTTCATTTTCTATTGCTACATGATAAATTACCACAATCTTAGAGTCTTGAAATAACCCATATTTATAATGTCACAGATTTTGTGGGTCAGGTGTATGGACCTGAGTTTTCTGCTCAGGGTTTCACCAGGCTGAATCAATGGGTTGGCCATGGCAGTGATCTCATCTGCAGCTTAGGGTCCTTTTCCAAGCTCACTGATTTTTGGCAGAATGTTTGATTCACTGACACTATATGGTTAGCAAAATTCTACAAGGGCTCTCATAATCTCCACCCTGTGGTATATATGCCCTATATATTCCCCTTCTTTTGAGTGTGGGTAGGACCTGTGAATACGATAGATGTCACTTCCACAACTAGGCTATGTGGTATGGCAAAGATGAAGGCGTTTTTGCCCACATCCCTAATTACCTGATGAGTTCATTCAAAGGGAGATTATTCTCAGTGGGCCTGCACTAATCAGATGAATCCCCTAAATGACAGTCCAGGAGGCCTAGAGTGAGTCTCCTGCTGGCCTTAAAAATGTAAGCTGACATGTTGTGGGAGGGTCTGTGAGAGGGTCACATAGCTGTGAGCAGGCTTCTAGGAGTTGACAGCCAGCAAGAAAACAAGACCTCAGCTGACAACCAGCAAGAAAACGAGGACCTCAACTGTACAAATGCAAGGAAATGAATTCTGCCAACAACCATGTGAACTTGGAAGAGAATTGCAAGCTCTAGAAAGGAGCAACCCCATTGACATCTTGCTTGCACTCTTGTGAGATCCTGAGTAGAGGACTCATTTAAACTGTGCTGACTCTTGTCCAACAGAAACTGGTAGATGATAAATGTATGTTGTTTTAAGTAACTATATTAATTTCCTATGGCTGCTGTAACAAACTACTGCAAAGTTGATGGCTTTAAAACAACAGAAACTTATTTTCTTCCAGGTCTGGTGACCAAATGTCCAAAATCAGTATCACTGGGATAAAATCAGAATGTTGAAAAGGCCATACTCTCTCTGGAGTCTCTAGGGAACAATCCATTCCTTATCTTTCAGCTACCAGGGGCTTCCAGAGCCCTCCACAGATATTTCCTGGAGAATTTCATCTCTATTCCTGGCTTCTGCTGATATGGTTGAAGTGATCCATGAGTCACTAGCAAAAGATTGTCCACCCACACCCTTAACCTTCTCTCTAGAACATACTTTCCTCCTAAATTTTTTAGTGTCTTTTGCAATCTGGATAGGCTGAGAATTTAAAAAATCATTAAGTTCTGGTTCCCTTTTGCTTAAAGTTTCTTCACTTAATTTGTCTCTATTCTCTTGTATTTTGCTTTAAGCAACAAGAAGAAATAAGATGGCATTTTAAAAATTAAAAGCATTTTTTTTTTAATTAGAGAAGTGTGGGTTTACAGTACAATCATGAATAAAACACAGGATTCCCATAGACCACCCCACTGCCAACACTTGCATTGGTGTGAAAATTTGTTACAATTGATAACACTTTTTTTGTAATTCTACTATTTTGTAACAGTTAGTTGCATTTGTTACAATTGATGAAAGATTATTAAAGTAGTACTATACCTATTGTCCATAGTTTATGTAGTGGTATTTTTCCCTATATTCCCAACCTATTATTATTTTTTTCATGCATGTCTTTATTTTATTACTCATCTATCCATACATTGGATAAAGGGAGTATCAGTCACATGGTTTTTACAATCACATGGTGACACAATAAAAACTATATCGTTATACAATCATTATCAAGGATCAAGGCTACTGGATTACAGTTCAGCAATTCCAGGTATTTCCTTCTGGCTACTTTAATACACTAGAAACTAAAATATATATATATATATATATATATATATATATATATAATGAGTCAGTAGGCATAATTATTTGTTAAATGCTAATTTCTCAGTTTCACCTCCTCCCTTTCATTTGATCATTCTCTTAATCTTCAGGGATATCTAGGGAATGACCAATTTAACTTCTTCATGCTGGAAAGGGGCGTTGACCTTGTATAGTAGAGGAATGAAAACTGGTTGATGTCTTTTGAGAGGCTGGTACCTCTGAATTTCAGGGCTTATCTGGTATAGTAGCAATGTAGAGGCCTTAAGTTTCTGAAAAAATAAACTTACTAAGTAAAACTTTTATAGAGTCTTAGATAGAGCCCAGGGTATTCTTTAGGGTTCTCAGGAATACTGTTGGTTGGGGCTTGGAATACTGTTGCAATTTTAAATTAGTATAGAACAACAAGATTGCATTCCCTTTTCTAGGTTCCCTGTAATTAGTTATTTAAATAAGCTGACCTAACATGTTAAATTAGATAGTGTGCTACAGAAAATTTAAATTTTGGACAAAACAGACATTTTTTCCTTTGGTCTCACACCAAAGTTGAAGTTTGAAAACACAGGCAATATCATTCTTTACCCAGTATTCTGATTTACTTTAGTGCTAACAAAATCTGCTACACCCATACCTTAGTTTTAACAAGATCTGCTTCATCCATATGTGTAACTGAAGTCTGATCTCTTTTTCAACTTCTTTAATAGTTGCTGTATGGAGTAATGCTGAATTTCAGAGCTGCAGAACTCTTAACTCTGAGACTCAGGTGTCACACAGATACCTAAAGTTTGAGGGAACAACCTGGTTATACACAAAGAACACAGCATCTCAGAATTTATAAATAACAGTTATAACTCATGAATAAATGTGACTACTGTAAGAGCTTACAATTAAGGAACCTTTACAATGAGCCTTATTGAACATTCTGTACTCCGTAATCATCAATTGCCCAGTTTCTGCCCACTTTTTATCCCCTGATAACCTGTGCTCTCAAATTCAATTCTCAGAGTTTTCTCATTATAGTTAGTGTATATTAGTAAGATCATTCAATATTTCTCCTTTTGTTTCTGGATTATTTCACTTAGCATAGTGTCCTCAAGGTTCAGTCCCCTAGTTGCATACCTCACAATTTCATTCCTTTCTACAGCTGTTTCCATCATACGTATACACCACAGTTTACCATTCTGTTCATCAGTTGATGTACCCTTAGGCTACCTCCATTTGTTGATAATTGTGAATAATGCCACTATAAACACCATATGCAAATGTCTATTCATGTCCCTGCTTTCATTTCTTCCAAGTATTTATCTAATAAAGGGGTTGCAGGATCATATGGCAACCCTATCCTTAGCTTCCTGTGGAACCACCACACTGCCCTCCAGAGGGGTGTACCATTCTCCTTCCCTACAAACAATGGAGAGGTATATATATATATATCTTTCCACAATAAGATGGCATTTTTAACACTTTGATTGGAATTTCCTCAGCTAAATATCCAATTTTATCACAAGTTCTGCTTTCCACACAATTGTAAGATACAATTCAGTTAAGTATTCTGCCACTATGTATTAAGAATCCAATTTCCTCCAATTTACAAAAACGCATTCCTCATTTCTTTCTTAGTCCTTACCAGCAGTGCCTTTAGCATTCATATTTCTACTAATATTCTGGGTATAAGGATATATATCCTTATCCATTCTCTAAGATGATATGTGTTTTTACTTCTGTGGGTCTCATTTCTTCTGAGCCCTTACTAACACTAACTTTAATGTCTAAGTTTCAATTACTAGTCTGTTAAGGCAATCTAGGCTTTTACTATCACATACTTCAGATTTCTTCCAACCTCTACCCTTTACCTAATTCCAAAGCCACGTCCACATTTGTACAATAGCAGCTGCTAAATTACAGTAATTTGCTATGCAGCAATAGGAAACTTATACAAAACTCTAGGGAAAATAAAATAAAGAGGAAAGAAATGAAGATAAGTGCAGAAATTTATGAAAGAAAATGAAAATAAAGACTACTATCAAAAAGCAAAATTTGTTGTGTTGAAAATGCTGATAAAATTGACAAACTTCCATTTGAAAAAGTTCAGAAAATGTTTAATAAACATCATTCTCAAAGTCAAAACATTGTAAGTATTTCCCTGAGAAAAAGGGAAAGGGATATCTGTTATCATTCTTCTGTTCAACTCTACTAGATGTTCTAACCTGCTTAATAAGACTAAAACAATTAAAATCCATAATTATTGGAAGGAAGAAATAAAACTTTCATTCACAGAAATTACTTTTCTATATTGAAAATTCTAAAGAATCTACAGAACAATTATTAAAATTATGATTTTTAGCAAATTTTCCATATGTAAAATCAATATAAAAAGTCAATTATATTTCTATACATCAACAATAAATAGTAGAAAAATCTCAATTTTAAAAATATCATTTTCAATAGCAATAAAATACCTACGAATAAATCTTGTAAATGACATGCAAGGCCTTTATGGAGAATTATAAAACTTTACTAAAAGATATTATATAAAACTTACTTTGAATAGAACTTTTAAATATTTATGATTAGGGGCCCCCAATATGATTAAAGTGTTAGCTCTCTCCCAAATCTTCAGATTTAATGCAGTTGTATTTGAATTATTTTTTACACAATGTGGAAAATTGATTGTAAGATTAAAACAACAGGAATATCACAGATACCCCTAAAAAATTCAAATGGTGGATATTGCCCTATGAGATATTGAAACATTATAAAACTACAATATTAAATAAGACCATTTGATATTAGTGCAAGAACAGACAAATAAAAAATTAAGTCTGTACAGAGAGTCCTCAAACACTCCCAACACAGATGAAAACCTGATATATGACAGAACTAGAATGGCAGATTAGTGGGAAAAGATGGTGTTCTAGTTTGCTAGTTGCTGAAATGTGATATATCAGAAATGGAATGGCTTTTTTTTTTTTAAAGGGAACTTAATTAGTTACAAGTTTACAGTTCTAAGGCAGAGACATTGTCCCAATTAAAACAAGTCTATAGAAAGGTCTGATCTAAGGCATCCAGGGAAAGAAACCTCGATTCAAGAAGGCTGATGAAGTTCAGGGTTTTTCTCTCAGCTGGAAAGACACATGGTGAACATGGTCAGGGTTTCTCTCTCATCTGAAAAGGCACACGGTGAACATGGCAGCATCTGCTGGTTTTCTCTCCAGGCCTCTAGTTTCATGAAGCTCCCTGGAGGTGTTTTCTTTCTTCATCTCCAAAAGTTGCTAGCTGGTGGACTCTGCTATGTGGGTCTGTGCCATTCTCTGCTCTGGCTTTCTTGTGGTTCTCAAAAGGCATTCTCTCTGAAAAAATGTCTCCTCTTTTATAGGATCCCAGTAAACTAATCAAGACCCACTTAGAATGAGTGGGGACACGTCTCCATCTAATCAAGTTTAATACCCACAGTTGATTGAGTTACATCTTCATGGAGATAACTTAATCAAGTTTCCAACCTATAGTACTGAATAGGGATTAGAAGAAACTGGTGCTCTCACAAGATTGTTTAGGATTAAAACATTGCTTTTTTAGGGTACATAAAACCTCTCAAACTGGCACAGAAGGATTACTAAATAAATGATATGGGGCCAATTGGTTATCAACATTAAAAATTTTTTAAATGTCTACATATCATATGCAAAATTTAGTTTAAAATGTATTACACATTTAAAATTAGAAAGTAAAGCACTAGCAATTTTAGGAAAAAATATAGGAGAATATCTTTATGAATTCTGAGAAGGCTTCTTTTATAAAATCCAAATAATCCAAACCATAAAGAAAAAGATCAATATATTTGAATGTGCTAAAATTAAGAATTTCTGTTTACCAAAAGAAACCATAGAGATAGTAAAAGGGCAAGCCCTTTTATAAACTAGAAGATATATTTTACAAATATAATTGTCAATGGATAGTCACCGTATTTAAAGGAGTCCTTTGAATTTATAAGAAAAATACAATCTTATCTGTATTAAAAATGGACAAAAAAGGCATGAACAGTCATTTTATACAAGAGGTAAGTAAATGGTCAATAAGTAGGAAAAGTTGTTGCAATTCATTAATGTTTTTGTTTGCTGATGCTGCTGAAAATGCAATATAAGAGAAAAGGAATTTATTAACTTACAGGTTTACAGTTCTAAGGCTATAAACATGTCCCAAACTAAGGCATCCAGAGAAGGAGTCCTTCACTCAAGAAAGGCTGAAGTCTGTCACATGGGAAGGCATGTGCTGACGTCTGCTGGCCTTTGCTCCTGGTTCTGTTACTTCCAGCTTCTGATATCTGGTTTCCTCTCTAAGCATCTGCGGGCCTTCACTTAGCTCCTCCTGGACACAACTTGGGGTTCTGCCTTGCTTAGCGTCTCATAGAAAGGCACGTGGTGACAGTCTGCTGGGCTCTGCATCTCTAAATGTCTGCATTTCTGTTGGCTCTGAAGCAACTGTCCTCCAAGCATCTGCATCTGAGGTTTCTCCCAAATGTTTCCCTTTCAAAGGACTCTAGTAAACTAACCAAGACCTACTGTGAATGGGCAGTTACATCTCCCTCTAATAAAAAAGATCCCACCCACAACTGGGTATGTCACATCTCAGTGGGACAATCCAGTGAAAGTTTTCACCTCACAATATTGAATCAGGATTAAAAGAAACAAAATATTGAATCAGGATGCACAAGGTTGAATCAGGAAAAAGGACATGGCTTTTTGGGGGTACATAACAGCTTCAAATCAGTACAATTAGTAATCAAAATAAAGCCATCTTGTCATTTTGATTGGCAAAATAAATTTAAAGTCAGACAATATCAAATGTGAGCAAGAACGTGGAGCAATGGGACCTCTTTTCAGCCGTTTGTGAAAATATATTGGTGCAACCCATGGAAAGCAGTGCAGTATTATCTAGTAAAATTAACATGCATCTGTCTTTTGATTCAGCAGTTTTGTTCTTTTCCTTTACTTTACCTTAATTTATGTATATTTCTTTATTTTTTCCTTCTCTACCCACCTTTCCTCTTTTTTTCTTCCTGTTTGGACTTTACTATTTTAAAAACGTCAATTTCCCTAAGTGCTTTAGAATAAAAAAGAAATAATGATGTGCAGGTATCATTGTGGCAATCATTTCTGATAGCATCCCCCCCCAAAAGAAATAGAATCTATTTTATAAATAGCCATATCACTTGATAGTAGTTAAGTTAAAATTGGATCCAGTGGTCTTCTCTCATTGGTTGGTGCTCTGGATTCGGGTGTAGAACTGTCTCAGATTTCTCCACTGTGTCTTACTTAGCTCACATATTGAGGTTTTGTTTCTAATAGCCTCTTAAGTTCAAACAAAGGATAAATATAAAATAGTCCACAGAAACCTTTGATTCTGCGGAGTGTTTGCCTTAACTGAATATGGTGGTGTTCTGTGATTGAAGTGGCAGGATGACACATCCGATTACATGGTATGAAATGTAAATTTGTTATTGTTCTTGTCCCCAGGTGAACAAGGTTTAAGATGTTTTATTTGACAAATATTATTCTTTTAAAAATAAGATGCAGGTTTTACCAAAAGGGTTAAAAAAGAGGGGGTCCAAGGTGTCCTAATTAAATTTGAAGCAGCAATAGCCTTGGACATTATAACCCACTCCCCATCCTCCTGGGGCGTCTTCAGCATCATCATAAGCTCTTTAACAAATAAATTTGACCTGAAATTCTAGTTTTTAGTTTTATAGTTGTGCTAGTTTGAAAAGATGTATGTCCCCTAGAAAAGCCATGTTTTAATCAAAATCCAATTTTGTAAAGGCAAAATAATCCCTATTCAATACTGTATGTTTGAATCTGTAATTAGATCATTCCCCCAGAGATGTGATTTAATCAAGAGTGATTGTTAAACTGGATTAGGTGATGACATGTCTCCGCCCATTTGGGTGGATCTTCTTAAGTTTCTGGAGTCCTATAAAAGAGGAAACATTTTGGAGAATGAAGGAGATTCAGAGAGAGAGCAGAGAAGAACGACATAGCCATGAGAAGCAGAGTCCACCAGCTAGCAACCTTTGGAGATGAAGAAGTAAAATGCCTCCAGGGGAGCTTCATGAAACAGGAAGCCAGGAGAAGAAGCTAGCACATGATGCCATGTTTGCCACGTGCCCTTCCAGATGAGAGAGGAACCCTGACCGTGTTCACCGTGTGCCTTTCCAGCTGAGAGAGAAGCTGGCTATGTTTACCATGTGCTCTTCCACTTGAGAGAGAAACCCTGAACTTCATCAGCCTCCTTGAACCAAGGTATCTTTTCCTGGATGCCTTTGATTGAACATTTCTATAGACTTGTTTTAATTGGGACATCTTCTTGGCCTTAGAACTATAAACTAGCAACTTATTTAATTCCTCTTTTAAAAGCCATTCTGTTTCTGGTATATTGCATTCCAGCAGCTAGCAAACTAGAACAATAGCTTTAAGAGAAGAAAAAACAGAAAACAACTTGAAAAGGCAACTTCTATTCTTTCCTCATGACTGGGACCCATGACCCTGAATGATGCCACCGTATACTTAAGTGTTTGATGAAGAATCTCCCCTAGTTCATTCCTAGCCCATGGTCTGCGTTGCCTTTCATCTGGTTCATTGCAGTAGCTCCTAACTGGTCCTCAATTTCCCTTATGTCCAGTGAACCCTAGTCTTTCCTAATTTCTAAAGCATATCTCTGAGATATTGCCACTTTTTTTTTCAAGCTAATCTTTATTAGTTGGTGCAAATTTGGTGAGTAGATTTTTTTTTCTTTTTTTAAACATGGGTGGGCACTGGGAATCGAACCCGGGTCTCCGACATGGCAGGTGAGAACTCTACCACTGACCCACTGTGGCCTGCCCAATATTGCCACTTTTTTCTTTTAAAAACTGGCATCCAGGACCCCATAATGTAGCTCTACTTTGGTTTCTTATTGATCTCCTACCACCCTATTCACTTACCTTATGTTACAAACAAAAGAAATTCTGCCTTCCTCATATTGTCCTCCTTTGGATATTAGTTTATGCTGCTTCTTCCCTAAGGAAGGCAAAAATATGCCTTGACCCAAATAGTGGTCTCTCTGAGATTGAGTTTGGTTGTAACTGCTCCCCTTAGGTCCTCCCTTATTTCTCTAACTTCTAAACTTCTGCAGTGATTTAATGTATATATCTCTTATGACAAGTACAGCTTTCTGCTTTATGTCTTCTGCTTTGTTTATATGCATGCTTTATCTTTCTAACTGTACTACAAACTCATGAGGGCAGAATTCATTTTTATAATTTTCCCATAATCTAGTACATTATTTTGCACATAGTTGGTGCTCAATAAATATTTGTTGAATGCATGAAAAACTCAACAGCCCTTTTCAGTGTAGGTTAATGACAAAGAGTGAACACAGGGAAAAATGTGTGAGCCATTTTCTGGCTTTGTTCTCTGTCTGCATTTCTGCCCACAGAGCCTGAGCCATCCCCAGTGTAGTAGTTTGGAGCTGTTATATACCGCAGAGAAGGCCATGTTTTTAAAATCCATTCTTGTGGGTGCAGACCTATTGTGGGTGGGAACTTTTGGTTAGATTATTTCAACTGGGATGTGACTCACCCAATTCAAAGTAGGTGTCAATCCTTTACTGGAGCCCTTTATGAGAGGATAAAAGGTAGAAACACTGAGAGAGCGTAGAGAGAAACACCCCGGAGAGTCTAAGAAAGGATCCACAGAGGCTCAGAGAAAAAGCCACTGGAATCAGAAGCTGAAAGCAACAGAACCCAGGAGCAAAGAATCTGCAGATGATGGCCATGTGACAAGGAACCCTGGATACCAGCAGCCTTTCCTCAGAGAAGGTATCTTCCTTTTGGTGCCTTAAGTTGGATATTTTCATAGCCTTAGAACTGTAAATTTGTAACCTAGTACATTTCCATTGAAAAAGCCAACCTGTTTCTGGCATATTGCATTCCAGTAGCTTTAGCAAACCGAAACACCCAGTCTCTCCAAATCAATAAAAATGTTAATTTTATTCTTCTTTTACTCCTCAACCTTAATTATTTCATTGCTTCTACACAGTCAATAACAATTAACATTGTGTATCAGGTACTGTGTTAAATTATATGTGTTTGTATATATATATACACATACATACACAACAATGCTTATTGTGTGTCAGGTACTGTGTTAAATATGTCTTTGTATACACACATACACACAAACACACACATTCTCATTTAATCCTTATAATGACGTTGTAAGTGTGGTACTTGCTGGAGATTGGATCATATCCTCCACAAGACTTGTTCAGTTCTGAACCCCAAGTCCTGTGGGTATGAACCTATTTGTGAATAGGGCTTTGAAGTTGTTATTGGTTAAAGTGAGGCTGAATTCAATCAGGGTGGGCCTTAATCCAATGGCTAGAATCCTTATTAGCCAAAGGAAATTAGACACAGTAGAAAAAGCCATAGGAGAAGACCAAGGGTGACAGATCACCATATGACGGAATTAGAATTGATTGTCAGCACACCTCCATCAGACTTTAGAGAAAGCATTACCTGCTGATACTTTGATTTAGGACTTGGAACCCCTAAAACCATGCGACAGTAGATTCCTGTTATTTAGCCAACCTTCTGTGATAATTTGTCATAGCAGTCATGGCAGACTAAAGTAGTACTATTATAAATGCCTTTTCACAAATGAGAAAACTGAGGCTTAGAGATCTTAAGTAACTCCCCTAAGATATATCACTACATAACTGTTAAGTGTAGCAGCTGAGTGACTAACCCAGTCAGTCTGTCTCCAAAGCCCATACTCCTAATTTGTAAAAAACTGCTTCCTAAAAGGATTTCCCTTCACTCATCTCCATTTTTTTTAATACTATGTCAGTTCTGGTTTAACATATCAGTCAATGTACAATTAAGCATCTAGCATAATGCTGTGGGTAGGAAAATTCCATAACTATAATATGTGCTCCTTGTCTTTAAGGAATCTGTACTTCAGTTGTCAAGAAAGAATATACAAATATCAAATAATTAGTAGAAAATTGTCTATAATGAGTGCTAAATCAGGCAGTACAGACAAGCCATAAATTCATAGACTGTAAGAGTCAAAGGAAGGGACTTTTGAGGTCAGCTAAGCCACTGTGCTTGTTTTACAGATGAGCAGCTTGACAGTATACAGTGAGGTGCTAATTGTGTGATACAGAGAAAATAGCACCAAAGAAATTTAAGAAGTAGGGAGAATGAGGGAGTACATCAAATGGAGTTAGAGAAACCTGAGATGGGTGTTGATAGCTGTCATCAAAGAATGATTCACAAAGGAGGTGGGACTTGAATTCAACCTCAAAGGATAAGCAAAGGATAGGAAAGTTTTATTTGGGGGAGGCTGTTTGTAGAGGTGTATATGTGTGTGTCTGGGCACACGCTCGTGCATACTTGGGACATTATTTGAATAAAACACTTACTGGAGTATGAGATTCACACTGTCTGCTTATTCACAGTTGTATCTTCAGCACTGGTCTGGGATGATGGGTGGATTTTAAGACATTTGGGTGCCTCAGCCTCCTCCAGATAAATTAGAATCTTTAGGCGTTGGCCTGGAGCACTGGTATTTTTAGAAGCTCTCCAGATTGTTTTAACATGAAGGCAGAGTTAAGAAATATGGAAAAGAATGGGTCAGAGTCTTCTTATAAGGAATTTACCATTTAGTGAAAAGTTAAGACATACAAGGGTAAAATATGTGTGATCAGGAGTGTATGGTCAGTGTTCTGTGGGCAGAAAATTGCATAATGAAATAGAAAGATTTGAGATGTGATCGCTGGATGAGAAGGGGGTGTTGCAAAGGCCATTTAGAAAGCAAATATAGTAATTATGGATTAAGAGGCTGAAGTTTAGCCTAGAGTAGTTTTTCTGGAAATAGAAAGGAAAGATGTAATCTGAGAATTTTCACAAAAGCTTGCTGACTTGTTAAATCTATAGGATGAGAAAAAAAGAAGGGTCCAAGAAATGAAGTGGCAAATCCCTGACAGATGAAATGGTCCCTTCTTAGACTTTTTTTTAGGGTGATGTTTGGAGTATGAAAATGTAGCATTTAACTAATCATTAGGATTAATGACTTTTTGGTGACTGAAATCTCATCTTGGCTGTAGTAAGAGTACTATTTTCTGTTGATATATTTTCTTGATTATCCAATGAATTTTCTTAGATTTAAGTTTCAACAAACTATGTCTCTTTTTCCAACCCCCCTCTCACTATTAAAGGAGTGAAAGGTAGTTGCATAATTGTTCCATTTACAGATCTTCATGGCTGTATTATTTAGTATTAAACTTGACTGTAATATCAGAGGCAACTTACTTAATGGTGGCTTAAGTCATAAGATGAGAAATCTGCAGGGAAATAGTTGTTAGCATTCGTTCAGGGATTCAAAACTATCAGAGTTGAAGTCTCTGAGATTCTCTGATCTTCCCCCCATAATCCAAAGTCTACTACTAGAATTTCTAGCCATCATGTGTGTTCCAAGCAACAAAAAGGTGGAAGTGTGGTAGGACATAAATAGCTTCCTTGGAAGTCCTGGAATTTGCATTTGTCTCCCATTGGCCATTCCTTTTGGCAGAGGAGGCTGAGAAATTTAGTACTTCAACCAGGCATATTGCTCAGAGTTCTGTTGGTGAGAAAGTCATGTGGTGTGGAGTGGTTTGAAGCTGTATATGCCCAGAAAAATGTTCTTAAATGTAATCCATTTCTATGGGTGAGAACCTATTGTAAGTAGGACTTTTTGATGAGGTCACTTCATCAAAAAAGGTGTGGGTCGATCAGGATGGGTCAATCCTATTACTGTAGTCCTTTATAAGTGGAATAAAATTCAGACAGACACAGAGAGAAAGCCACAGGATATAAGATGATACCAAGGAAACCTTGAAGAGAATGGGGAGTCCAGGAGAGGCTGCCATGTGCATTGCCATATGATAAACTAAGGGCTAAAAATCGCCAGCAGCCAGCCCAAGAATATAACAGTATTTGGAGGGAAAGCATTGTCTTGTTGATGCCTTGATTTGAACTTTCTTTTTACCTCAAAACTGTAAACGAGTAAATTCCCATTGTTTAACCTGGGCCATTTCATGGTATTTGCTTGAGCAGCCTAGGAAACTAAAACATGGCCAACTTCTACTCTGATTTCTTTCTTTTTTTCTTTTTTTTTTCCTCTCCCCTTCCCTCCCTCCTTTTAATTTTCTCCCTTTCTTTCCCTTCCCTACTCATCTTTCTTTTTCCAGTTTCTTTTATACTTTTCTTGAAAATATGTTTGTTATACACCAATAAGTGACAGGCACCTTTGGCATTAAACAAGACAAATCTGATCCTTACTTTCATGGAGCTGAGAATCTAGCAGGGAAGAGAGGCATAAAGCAAACAACAGCAAACACATTCATTTAATGGTAGGTGCAGTAGTAATACAGAGGAAAAACTGTTTTACTTTTCTTCTCCTATTTTACCTTTCTGACTTTTTCTTTCTTATTTTGCATTCATTTTTTGTATTTTACCTTAAATTATTTTGGACAAAGTAGTTGTATGAATAAATAAATAGATCCAGTCTATAAATAAAAATAATAGCTCTATTTTATTTAATTTTTCTTAAAAATGAAATTTCAAAAATGTTCAAGAACATCAAAATTGATGTTAAATTATACTTCTGGTCCTTTAATGAAGTGTCCCAACTCAAGGGCTTTGAACATTATTTAAAATCAAGGTCTAGAAATATCACTTTAAAAACGGAAATCATGGAAGGTCTTGTGAACAGTTATATTGAAGTTTGCCAAGAACTGTGAAAAGACTGAGATTTTTATCCTCCTTGCAAACTAACAGGTTATACACCACAGCTTCATGGATGCTGGCAGAGGACATGAGACTCCTGGTCTAGGGAGAAAGGACTTTATTACTCACACCATGGCAAGAGCCATGAGCTTCATTTTCTTGCCTCTCAATATCCCAAAGTGGGTGAGGCAGAGAGGCCCAGGTGGATAATTTGTGGGCATTATATGTGCATTACAGCCAAGGAGCTCCAAGATAAGGAAGTTATCTCCCTTTCCCTCCCCACACTGCCTCTTCTCACCTATCAAAAACACCAAAATGAGTTTCCTGGCCATTTAGCCTCCCTCATAGCTTTCAATGTGCTTCTCAGGTACAATGGGACCCAACAGTTCCCAATTATGAATTCCAGTTTCTTCAGTGAGGGCTGGATGGAATTCTTCAGGGATGGCCAAGCATTCAGAAACAGGATAGAAATAGGAAGGGAGAATGATCTCTGAGTAGGAAGTAGCAGTTATCTGAGAACTCTTGAAAGATGAGGCTAGCTCGTTTCAGAGAATTTAGCTTCTATTCTGTGGTTTTAGTCTGTCCCTGATAACGAGCCCTCAAAGGACAAAATTATGTTAAGTACAGCCTAACCTGAGCAGTTTCTGGTATTGTACCATAAGAATATGGTGAGTGGGGTTAAACAATCCATTTCCTGTTAATGAGCATTCATTTACTACTTACTGTATTGTGTATTCTGTGCTACATAGGACTAGGTATTCTGTCCAAGGATCAGTAGATGATTACGGAAAACATCATAGCTAACAATGACTATGCTTCAGACTCCCTTTTAAGTACTTTATTAACTTGTTTAATTCACACAATTAAATGTTTGCACTATTATTATTGCCCTTTACAGATGAGGGAACTGAGAATAGCAGCAAAGTACCTTGCCCTGGGTATGGGCAGGTATGGTTTTTGTCCTTCAGATCTGTATCAGAAAAGATGATGTCAACATCCTGAGTTGAGGTGATATTAATAAAGAAATATGTATTAATAAAAAAAACTAAATCCAGGTTGAGGTGTCTAGCAAGGAGGAATAACAGGGCCTTATCATGTCTTACAAGGTCTCTGACTGCTTCTCCAGCCTCATTCTGTTGTTTTCCCCTTTATCCCATACTCTTCAGCTGCACCGCTCTTATTTCCTTTGACAAGTGCCCCAGTTCCTCACTACTCCAGCACAAGAGTCTCTGTGCTTGGAATGCTTTTTCTCCCCCTTTTCCCTGACTGACTCCTACTTATCATTCCTCTACCAGCTTGAAGGTCAGTTTCTCAGAGCACCCTCCCAAACTGGGTGAGGCCTCGCTTCTTTATTTACATCACTCACAGTCATTTCTTTGTGTCACTAACCAAAACTGGATTTAAGTAATCTCTCTTCTTTTTGTAAATCCATCTTCTTAGCTGGGCTATATGCTCTTATAGGGTAGAGACTTTATTTGCCTTTTCCTTCATGTATGCTGACGCTTGGCAAATTGCAGGTACTCAGTAAACACTTGCTGAATGAATGAATGAAAGACCTATGTCATGAAGGGTTTGGTCAATCAGCAAAGACTTTATGGAAGAGATCTTGTTTTTAATTGTCATGAAGAAAGTAATGGAGAGGAATTGCTGGAGAGGAAATGGAAAGACATTCTAGGAGGGAGGAATAACTTAAATCAATATTTTAAAAACTTTATACTTAAAGGATTATACAAACATTTGATTTATTTAAATATATATACATATGCATGAACACACACACACACACTTGCACACAACACACACATATATATATATATCAAAGTATGGAGGAGACTGTAGAAAAGGCATATATTCAAATGTTTTTGTATGAAATTTGAACATGTGCAGAAAAACCAGTCCTTTAATTTGTGGTTCCAGGTGAACTTCATTTTGTGCAATCTCAGATTAAACTACTTTCATCTTTGAGCATAGGTTTTTTTAGTTTTAATTTGAATTAGAAAACATAATATGGTAAAAATCTGAAATAATCCAGAAAAGACACAGTGAAAAGGAGACATAGCTTAAGAATTCAATTCCTGATAATACTAAACTGAGTTTTAAAAAAAAAAAAAGCAAAACAAATTCTTCTTTTTTGTCTGTCCTCATAGGAAGTAGGTACAAACACATAGGCATTCATTTTTTTTTTTTTTGGAATTAAAAAAAATATTTTTATTATAAACAACGAGCAAACATACAAACATTCTTAACATACAAACATTCTTGACATGGTTTCAATCAGTGGGTCACAATATCATTGGGTGGTTGTGTATTCATCACCACAATCATTTTTTAGAACATTTGCATCTCTCCAGCAAAAGACAGAGAAGAGAAAAAACTTACACATGCCATATCCCTTGTCACTCCCTTTCATTGACCACTATTATTTCAGTCTACTCAGTTTATTTTAACCTTTGTTCTCCCATTATTTATTTATTTTTAATACATATTTTTTACTCATCTGTCCATACCGTAGATAAAAGGAGCATCAGACACGAGGTTTTCACAATCACACAGTCACATTGTGAAAGCTATATCATTATACAGTCATCTTCACAAACCATTGCTGCTGGAACACAGCTCTACATGTAGTTTCAGGCACTTTCCTCTAGCCACTCTAATACACCATAAACTAAAAAGGGGATATCTATATAAAGCGTAAGAATCACCTCCAGGATAACCTCTTGACTCTGAAATCTCTCAGCCACTGACATTTTATTTCGTTTCATTTCTCTCTTCCCCTTTTCAGTCAAGAAGTTTTTCTCAATCACTTGATGCTGAGTCCTAGTTCGTTCTAGGATTTCTGTCTTATATTGCAAGGGAAATTTACATCCCTGGGAGTCATGTCCCATGTAGAGAGGGGGAGGGCAGTGAGTTTGATTGCCATGTTGGCTGAGAGAGAGAAGCCACATCTGAGCAACAAAAGAGCTTCTCTGGGGGTGGCTCTTAGGCCTAATTTTAAGTAGGCTTAGCCTAACCTTTGCAGGGAAAAGTTTCATAGGGACAAATCCCAAGAGTGAGGGCTCAGCCTATTGATTTGGTTGTCCCCATGGCTTGCGAGAATATCAGGAATTCTCCAAATGGGAAAGTTGAATATTTCCCCCTTTCTCTCCGTTCCCCCAAGGGAACTTTGTAATGTATTTGCAATTTTGATAGGTATTCTCAAGTTAAGGGTTATACTGATTTACACTCCCACCACTAGTAATATATGAATGAAAGTGCCTGTATCCCCAAAGCCTAGGCAAGGGAGTGTATTGTCAAACTTTTTGGATTTTACCAATCTGATAAGAAATAATATCTTAGTATAGTTTTTTTTTGAGAGGTAAAACTGCAAACAATTTATTTGCTCTTTATACTTTATTATTATTATTATTATTATATTTTGCATGGGCAGCACTGGGAATCGAACCCAGGTCTCTGGCATGACAGGCAAGAATTCTGCCACTGAGCCACTGTTGCACAACCCTATTTGTATAGTCATTCATTTTATGAAGAATTTTTCTTACTCTTTTTAGTGGAAAAATATAGCATTATTTGGTAAATGAAATTCAAATACTACAAAAAAGTTTTTGAGAAAAGAAGTCTCCTTTCTGTCCAATCCCTAGTTTTCCTTTTCACAGTTCCTTGGATGTCCTTCCAGGAATGTCCCATCCATAAACAAGCTTTCCTTCTCGTCCTCCTCTCTCACTAACTATAGCATATTACTTACACAGTGTGGTACCTATTTTCTATTAACAATGTGTTTTCAGAAGTCTTGTACCTCTTATAAGAAATATAGTGTATGAATGCACCATAATTTATTGAACATTTCCTTTATTAATAAACATTTGGTTTTTATCCAGTTTTTGGTTATTACACATGATGCAGCAATCAATATTTCTGAATGCACTTTTAGGGGTCTTGTATGCCTAGAAATAGAATTGCTAACTGAAAAACAATCAAGTTATTATAGACATTATAAATATCATCAATTTACTTTCTCAAGAGGATATATGACAGTATTTGAGAATGTTTCCCCAACACTTTGATGATATATTATCAATGTTTAAAATTTTTGTCAACTCTAAAAGTAAGCAACTATATCCCATTGATTTTATTCTGCATTTCTCTTATTATAAGTTACATTAAACATCTTTTCATATGTTTAAAAGTCATTTTTGTTTTATTTTCTATGAACATTTCATTCTAGTCCTTTGTTCATTTTTCCATTAGGCTATTAGTATTTTTCTTGTTGGTTTGTAGAAGCTCTTTATATGCTAAGGAAATTAGTTATTTGTTTCTCATAGGCTTGAATTTCATTCAAATGTGCCATAGATTAGGAGGTTGTAGTTCTACAGTGACCTTTAAAATAATCAGGCTTCTGCATGCAAAACAATTTGGATTAACATGTTTTGTCTTTTAGTACACATGTATCCATGTACCCCATTCAGTTAAATGCCAAGTAAGGCTCAGGTTAATTATATAGTAAATATTCTTAACAGGCCTAAAACTTACTTACTCAGTAAATTTACCATGGTAAAATCCTACTAAATAGATCACCTAATCTCTATAGTATTATTCTAGAAGCAATGACTGCAATTACTGGACTAACTATTCATTTCCTATTTAACTAAAATTAAATAATTTAATACTTATTGCACTGTGTACAGCTATCAGTACACAAATATAGTTTCATTGCTTTTTGTAAGTTTTGGGTTTTTCTTGATCTGATATTAATACTTACGATTAATAACTCAGATGTTTGTTTCATATTGTAGCTTATTCAACTTTGAAACAAAACAATTAATCAGGTTTATTTTGTTGAAGACTGTCCTAAAATTACAAGGAAAGCTCTTTAAAACCTGTTACCATTTGCAACTATTTTATGTGTGAAACAAATCATTTCAATGCTGTATAAACAAAATGAAATACAAAAATAATTTGGATACCAAATTTGATAAAAGAACTTACAGAACTTTATGGCAGAATCAGTTGCCAATTTGGCCACATGAAGGCACCTAGTTTTGTTGCTGTGGACATGAGCCAATGGTACATGAACCTCATCTATTGCTAATTACATCTGCAGTCGGCTAGGAGGCGTGCCTCCTGCAATGAATGACGTTTGACTTAATTGGCTGGTGCTTAAATGAGAGAGTGCAATGTAGCACAGCCCAAGCTGCTTGGCATACCTCATCTCAGCACTCACAGCTCAGCCCAGGCCTTTGGAGATGCTGAAAGAAGTCACCCCAGGGAAAGTTGTTGGAACCCAGAGGCCTGGAGAGAAGGCCAGTAGAGATTACCCTGAGCCTTCCCACATAAGAAAGAACCTCAGATGATAGTCAGCTGCCTTTCCTCTGAAGAACTAATGAAATAAATCCCCTTTTATTAAAAGCCAGTCCGTCTCTGGTGTGTTGCATTCTGGCAAACTAGAACAGGAGTGTACGTTAATGTATGCAAATTTTTTTAAATTGGGGAAGTTGGGGATGGGGATCCCAGGGTATAATGAAGACTGTGACAGAAAAATCTACTGTATTACAAATGTATAAAACAACTGCACTGAAGGGGAAAGGTGCCAACCTAAGTAACTTTGGAAATGAGAGGAGTCTGTAAGGCTAAAGGCAAAGGAATTGCACATAAGCCTTGTACTCTAGTTGGTAAAATTGTTTCCCATGGGGATTTGGATTAATAATTCTGAAAACACTGTGCATTCATATTGGAATTGAATGATTAAGTAAATGAATGGCAGATGGTAGGAGTCAGATTTCTCACTACTGGAGTGGGATGTTGCAGACAAGTAGGGGAAGAGAGTAAAATACTTCATATGTAATAGATTAGTGTTAGAGACATTAGTATGAACTTATGATTATCTTATTATACATACAGATGGTTACATATGAAAATATTCATAGGCACGTGTATAGAAACAGGTTACTATATATTTCCTTGAACTGCCACTTTAGAGAACCTAGAAGCAACAACACTCAAGTATCAGTGAGCACCCCTAGTGGCCAGATCTTGGTCTCTAATTCCATTCTCCAATGAAAGGAACCAGAGCTCCCTTAAAAAATGGCAGATTCTTGAACTGGAGTAGGAAATACACAAGATGAACCTAGAGCATCTTATAAAGCCTTAAATACAGAAAGTGCTTAAGGCACACACAACAATGGCTGTATGTCAAAGGAACCCAGGAGCTATAAGAAAGAGCTCCCAGTGACCAAATCTGGGACAATTTAAGCAGCAAAATAATAAAATTATGTTTGGTTATAACCCAAACTGTATAATAAATATCTATGAGTCTGTAGTGATATAAAAATGATTGAATAAATTAAGGAAAGAGACAAATTTCCTGTGCAGAATTCCAAATAATTTACATAGATACTCTGCCTTCAAGAAGGCAAAGCATAACTGCTCACTCCTTTAGTGTGGACTGCTTCCTGTAACTTCTTTCCAAAGAGTAGAATATGGAAGGAGGGAAAAAGAGTAACTTTACAGCAGACACTTAAGCCAGGTGATTGAGGTTCACAGCAACAGTGACAAGTCATGTTAATGGTAGTATCTACTCTTGAAATGATGGATTATAATAGCATTTTACTTCTGTGTCTTTCTCCTTAAAACCCATAAGCCTAGTCTACTTATAAGAAAAGCATCAAATAAATTCCAATTGCGTGATATTCTACAAAACACCCTGACCATAACTTTCAAAACTGTCAAGGTCATCAAAAATAAGAAAAGTCTGAAAAACTGTCACAGCTCAGAGGAGCCCTAATGAGACAAGATAAATGTAATGTGATATCCTGGATGGATTTCTGATAGAGAAAAAGGACACTAGGTAAAAACTACAGAAATTTGAATAAAGTAGGGACTTTAATAATAAGTTATCAATATTTGTTCATTAATTGTCACTAATGAGCCATACTAATGTAAGGTGATAATAACAGGGGAACCTTGGTGTACTAGCTTGAAAGTTTTTGTAAATCTAAATCTACCCAAAAATAAATAAGTAAAAACCAAAAACATAATTAAAATATACTTTTTAATCAGAGTTAATTAACATACATCTAAGTATATACTGATACTGATGGACCATATATATATATCTCCTAAATTTCAGGCTAAAACCTCAAATAATTACCATATTGATAGGATTTAAAGACAAATTATTTGCCTTTCCTCAGAAGTTTTCCCTTCTTCAGATTCTTTAACCAAATATTCCATTCCCACAATCTATAGTAATATAATATTGTCTTAGTTTCCAGGCTGCTAAAACAAATGTCATACATAGAGTTGGCTTAACCAATGGGAATTTATCAACTCATGATTTTGAGGCTAGGGAGAAGTCCAAAATTGAGACATCAACAAGGTGATGTTTTCACCCCAAAGATTGTGGCATCCTGGGGCTGGCTGCTGGTGATCCTTGATCCTTGGCTTTTCTGTCACATCACAATGCACATGGCAATGTGTTTTCCTTTCTCCTCCTTGTTCCTTTGACTTCCAGCTTCTTCCTGTGGCTTTTTCTCTCAATGTCTGAATTTTATTGTGCTTATAAAACCAGTAAACCAGATTAAAGCCCAACCTGATTCAGTTCACATCTTCACTACTGAAGTAACATCTTCAAGAAATCCTGTTTATGATGGGTCCACACTCACTCCATTGGGCTACAGGAAACTCACAGGACATCATGGGTTATTTTTAATTTTTGTTCATTAAGGGCACTGTGAACAAAGGAAGTTTGAGAACCTCTGTTTTTAAAGAAAACACAGCTTTAAAAATGGTAAGAGAAGGGCTGGCAATGGTGGCTCAGTGGCAGAGTTCTTGCCTGCCACGCCAGAGACCTGGGTTCAATTCCTGGAGCCTGCCCATGCCAAAAAAGAAGGAGACGCTCATGACACCCTTGCTAGACTGCACGCCACTCCCCACTCCCCACCCCAGGCCTGCATTCCATGTGGGTATCTAGCCCTGTTCCAGAAGAAGCAGCGTAACCCCTATGCAGATACTGTGGTGCCTATATGTCAGTCCAATCTATTGAGTGGCAGTATGAAAAGCTGAACCATGAAACTCATCTCTGGATTACACTACTAGAACTTGTCTTGCATACAGAAAAAGCTTGCTAACAGTAAAAGCAGTAAAAGAAATAATTAAGTCAGAACAGCCAGAGGCAAAGAAGTACCAGCTTTAAGTCACACAATAGAGCACCCAGGAAGGGGAGAAAATCTAATTTATAGGAAGTGGGGGGATATTTGTATTCTTGTAAATGGGGAAATTCCTGAGGCCATGAGCAAGCACAAGACTAGTATAAGTTGTGAGTTTAGAAAATATGGAGAGACCCTGTGTTTCACATTCATCTCAGAGTGATATTCTTGATAGGCTTGGCTAAAACTTGAAGAAGAGCACAGCACAAAGGCAATTTGCAAAGATCATGGAGGCTGTTTTTTGTGTGTATGTGTGTGTGTGTGTGTGGGGGGTAGTGCTTTGTTTGTTTTTGATAGCTCCTGGCATTGAAAGAACTATTTGTCATATCACTAGCTGTATACAAACCTAAAGAAAAGACAGATTAGGACTATCCCCAGAGTTAACACTTTAAAATATTAAAATATACAATGTGCAACAAAAAGATTACAATGCAAACAAAGAAATAGGAAATGATGGACAATACAAAAGAACAGGAGAAAAATCCAGAAACCATCAACAAAAAAGACCAGATTTTGGACATACTGGGCAAAGGTTTAAAAAAAAATTAGCTCCAATATACTCAAGAAGCTAAAGGAAAATGCAGAGAAAGAAATAAAAGCTATTAGGAAAACAATAACTGAACAATATGAGAATCTCAGTAAAGAGAGAGAAGCTTTAAAAAGGAACCGAACAGAAATACTTGAGTTGAAGACCAAAATAACTGAAATGGAAAGTTCTTTAGAGGGTTTAAACAGCAGATTGGAGCTGGAGTTGGCAGAAGAAAGAATCGGTGACCTTGAAGACAAGATAACTGAAATAATTCAGGGTAGCGAATAGAATGAAAAAAGTAAACAGAGCTGTGATGGTTAAGGTCACATGTCAACTTGGCTAGATTTTGGTGTCCAGTTATTTGGTCAGGAAAGCACTGGCCTGATTGCTATGTGAAGACATTTCTTGGGCTTACGTCATCAGTAAGTTCATTGTGTCTATGGTTGATAGCATCTTCAATTAATGAAGAAGCTCACCTTCAACAACGAGAGAAGTCTCATCCAATCAGTCATAAGTTTTAAAAGGAGAAGTGATGATTTCAGCAGTGGGAAGAGAGAATTTCCATCTCTACTTCAACCAGTCAGCTTCTTCTGAGGAATTCATGAAAAACCTTCATTGATATTGCCAGCTTGTGGATTGCCCTCCAGAATTTGGGCTTGCCTATCCTCACAGTTATGTGAGACAATTCTTATAAAAATCTCATAGTATTTACAGATATCTCATCTTGGTTCTGTTTCCTAGAGAAACCTGAATAATACAAGAGTCTAAGAGAATTGTGGGGCACTATCAAGTGTGCCAAAATATGTATTATTGGTCCCAGAAGGAAGACAAAGAGAAAAAGGGGCAGAAGGAATATTCAAGGAAGTAATGGCAGGAAACTCCCCAAATTTAACAAAACAAACAAATGTGCACATTTAAGAAGCCTAACAAACTCTAAACAGGATAAACTTGGTGAGAACCACACCCTGACACATATTAGTTGAAA
Organism: Myrmecophaga tridactyla; assembly: GCA_004026745.1. NCBI lineage: Eukaryota > Metazoa > Chordata > Mammalia > Pilosa > Myrmecophagidae > Myrmecophaga > Myrmecophaga tridactyla. The sequence continues at coordinate 66,896 of PVIY010002851.1, forward strand.
GGCCAAATGCCAAGGACTAGGAGAGAGTTCTGAAAGCTGCAAGAGAAAGCAACATGTTTATTTGGAGCCCCAATAAACCAAGAAAAATGGACAAGTTTCTAGAAACACACAAACTACTTTGCACTGACTCAAGAAGAAATGGAAGATGTCAACAGACCAATAACAAATAAAGAGATTGAATTAGTAATCAAAACTTTCCCGGCAAAAAAAAGACCCAGGACCAGATGCCTTCACAAGTGAATTTTACCAAACATTCTAAGAAGTATGAACACCACTTCTGCTCAAGGTCTTTCAAAATATTAACTAATTCCATGAGACCAATATCACCCTAATACCAAAGCCAGATAAAGATACCACAATGAAAGAAAATGACAGACCAATATCCCTTATGAGTGTAGATGCAAAAATCCTTACCTGGCAAACTAAATCAAACAGCACATTAAAAGAATTATACATCATGATCAAGTGGGATTTATCTCAGGTATGTAAGGGTGGTTAGAAATAAGAAAATCAATTAACATAATGCACCACTTTAATAGATGAAGGGAAATTTAAAAAATCATGATCATTTCAATTGATTCAGAAAAGGTATTTGCCAAAATTCACTGCCCCTTCTTGATAAGAACCTTTAGAAAATGAGAAATAGAATGAAACTTCCTCAACATGATAAAAGGCGTTTGTGAAAAATCCATAGATAATATCATGCACAGTGGTGAAAAACTGAAAGCATTCTAAGATCAGGAATAAGAGAAATATGCCCAATATCACCATTGTTATTCAATATTTAATTGGAAGTTCTAGCCAGTATAATTAGGCAAGAAAAAGATAAAAGACATCCAAATTGGAAAGGAATGGAAGAAGTAAAATTCTCCCTGTTTGCAGATGATAGGGTCCTATACATAGAAAATCCAGAAAAATCCTCAACAAAGCTCCTAATTATAATAAATAAATTCAGCAGGGTGGCGGGGTACAAGATCTCCATACAAAATTCAATAATGGTTCTGTGCACTAGTGATAAATAATCTGAAGGGCAAATCAAGAAAAAAAATACCATTTATAATAGCAAATAAAAGATTCAAATATCCATGAATAAATTTAACCAGGAATGTGCAGGATGTATAAATAGAACAATATAAAACATTGCTAAAAGAAATCAAGGAAGACCTAAATAAGTGGAAAGGAATTCCATGTTTATGGGCTGGCAAACTAAATATTGTTAAGATGTCATTCTATCCAAAGTGATTTATGGATACAATGCAATCCCAATAAAAATTCCAACATCTTTCTCTGCAGAAATGGAAAAACCAATCATTAAATTTATATGGAAGGGTTAGGGGCCCTGAATAGTGAACACCATTTTGAAAATGAAGAACAAAGCTGGAGGACTCACACTACCTGATTTTTTTTTTCTTTTTAAAAAGAGGAATTTATTTTTTATTTTTTTATACCAAAAAACACCAAACAAATGCAAACATTCTTATTTTGATCATTCCATTCTACATATATAATCAGTAATTCACAAAATCATCACATAGTTGCATATTCATCATCATGATCATTTCTTGGAACATTTGCATCTATTTAGAAAAAGAAATAAAAAGACAACGGAAAAAAATTTATACGTACTATACCCCTTACCCCTCCTTTTCATTGATCACCAGCATTTCAAACTAAATTTATTGTAACATTTGTTCCCCCTATTATTTATTTTTATTCCATATGTTCTACGCGTCTGTTAACCAGGTAGATAAAAGGTGCATCAGACACAAGGTTTTCACAATCACACAGTCACATTGTGAAAGCTATATTATACCATCATCTTCAAGAAACATGGCTACTAGAACACAACTCTACGTTTTCAGGCAGTTCCCTCCAGCCTCTCCATTAAATCTTGATTAACAAAGTGATATCTACTTAATGCATAAGAATAACCTCCAGGATAATCTCTCGACTCTGTAATCTCTCAGCCATTGACACTTTGTCTCATTTCACTCTTCCCCCTTTTGGTTGAGAAGGTTTTCTCAATCCCTTGATGCTGAGTCTCAGCTCATTTTAGGATTTCTGTCCTATGTTGCCGCCAGGAATGTCCATACCCCTGGGAGTCATGTCCCACGTAGACGGGGAGGGTGGTGAGTTTGCTTGTTGTGTTGGCTGGAGAGAGAGGCCACATCTGAGCAACAAAAGAGGTTCTCTTGGGGGTGACTCTTAGGCCTAATTTTAAGTAGACTTGACCTATCCTTTGTGGGGTTAAGTTTCATTATGAACAAACCCCAAGGTTGGGGGCTCAGCCTATAGCTTTGGTTGTCTGCACTGCTTATGAGAATATCAAGAATTTGACTTGGGGAAGTTGAATTTTCCCCCAAAAAGGGCAGTTTAATAAATTACAAGTTTACAGTTCTAAGGCCATGAATATGTCCCAATTAAAGCAGGTCTATAGAAATGTCCAATCTAAGGCAACCAGGGAAAGATGGCTTGATTCAAGAAGGCCAATGAAGTTCAGGGTTTCTTTCTGGGAAAGGCACTGGTGAACATGGCATCATTTGCTAGCTTCCTCTCTAGGCCTCTTGCCTCCTGAGACTCCCCCAGGGGCATTTTCCTTCCTCTCCAAAGATCGCTGGCTGGTGGCCTCTGCTCCATGGCTCTTGTCATCCTTCTCTGCTCTCTCAGAATCTCCAAAGGTTGCTGGCTGGTGGACTCTGTGGTTCTCTCGGCCTCGTGGCTCTGCTTGACTCTGCAGTGGTTTTCTCAGCATTCTCAAAAGGCAGTCTCTCCAAAAAAATGTCTCCTCTTTTATAGAACCCCAGTAAACTAATCAAAACTCATGTAGAATGGGTGGAGACATGCTTCCATCTAATCAAGTTTAATACACCCACTTGATTGAGTCACGTCTCTGTGGAGATAACCTAATCAAGTTTCCAGCCTATAGTAATGAATAGGGATTAGAAGAAACCATTGCTCCCATAAGACTGATTGGGATTAAAACATGGCTTTTCTAGGGTATATAAATCCTTTCAAACTGGCACAGTGGCCTAGGGTGGTCTGTCTCTGTTCACTGACCTCCATTGGTTTCTATCCATGTTCCAAACCTGGTCTCCATGTTGCCTTTCAATTTTAAGATACCCAATGTTGATTTTCCCTTTGTTTCCCAATATCAGGTCTATGCCCCCTTCAGTGGTGATGGAGCCTCAAATATTTGACTGGACACATGGCTTTCCATAATGAAAATTGCATTTCCCAGCCTTGAATATGATCTTGAAGCTGGGCATGGACCTATGACTTTGTTCAACCCACAGGAATTAAGCAGAAATATGAATTGCATCCTCAAGTATCCCTAAACTTTCCCCTTTCTTCTTTTGCGTTTTTTTCTTTTCTTTTTTCATTAATTTTTAAATTAAAAAAAAAATGACAAGAAACACATTCTTAACATATGATCCATTCCGTTCTACATATATAATCAGTAATTCACAATATCATCACATAGTTGCATATTCATCATCATGATCATTTCTTAGAATCTTTGCATCAATTCAGAAAAAAGAAATAAAAATACAACAGAAAAAAATTCATACATACCATTCCTCTTACCCCTCCCTTTCATTGATCACTAGCATTTCAATCTAAATTTGTTTTAACATTTACTCCCCCTATTTATTTTTATTCCATATGTTTTACTAGTTTGTTGATAAGGTAGATAAAAGGAACATCAGACACAAGGTTTTCACAATCACACAGTCACATTGTGAAAGCTATATCATTATACAATCATCTTCAAGAAACATGGCTTCTGGAACACAGCTCTACATTTTCATGCTACCTGATTTTAAAACTTATTACAGTGTTACAGTAATGAAAACAGCATGGTCTGGCACAAGGACAGATATATTTGATTCCAATGGAGTCAAATTGTAAGTTCAGGAAAAAAACACACATCTATGTCCAATTGATTTTTGACAAAGGTTCTATGTCCACTCAACTGGGGAAGAATACTTTCTTCATCAAATGATACTGGAAAGCCATATATAAAAAAATCAATAGATATAGGTGATTTCATCAAAGTTAAAAACTTCTGTGCCTCAAAGAACTTCATCATGCAAGTAAAAAGACAGTTTACAGAATAGGATAAAGTATTTGGAAACCAATATTTCATAAGGGTTTGATATCCAGAATACATAAAAAACCCTACAAGTCAACAAAAAAATGACAACCCATTTTAAAAATGAGCAAAATACTTCCACAGACATCTCCCCAAAAAAGATAACAAATGACCAGAAAGCACATGAAAAGATGCTCAACATCATTAGCTATTAGGGAAATGCAAATCAAGACCACAATGAAATGCCATTTTACACCCACTAAAATGGCTACTATTAAAAAAAAAATTACGAGTTTGGAGAGAGTGTGGAGAAATAGGTACACCCCTTCATTGCTGGTTGGGAATGTAAAATGCCACTATGGAAGATAGTTTAGTGGTTCCTCAGAAAGTTAAGTATCAAATTACCATATGACCCAAAAGAATACCCAAAAGAATTGAAAGCAGGGACTCAAACAGATATTTGTACACCAATGATCATTGCAGCATTATTCACAATTCCCAAAAGATAGGTGCCATCCAAGGGTCCATCAAGTGATGAATGGATAAACAAAATAAAGCTGTAAAAAGAATTGAAGTCCTGATACATTGTGACAATAGGATGAACTCCGAAAAGACATCATGTTGAGTGAAATAAGCCAGATACACAAGGGCAAATATTGTATGATCTCCTTGATATGAAGTCATTAGAATAAGCAAATTCATATAGTTAGAAACTAGAATACAGGTTACCAGTGGGTGGGGTGGGGGTCGGGAATGGGGAGTTAATGCTTCATTGATTGGGAGTTTGTTTGGGATCATGGAAAAGTTTTGGCAATGGATGATACTGGTGTTAGCATGACATTGTGAATGTAATTAACTCTAATAAATTATAAGTTTGAATATGTTTTAAAGGAAATATTTAGGTTGTAGTTATGCTACTAGAATAAAAATAGTAAAACATAGGAGTGTACAACACAAACCCTAAACTCTAATGCAAACTGTGAACTATATAGTTAGTAAAATAATTATAATAATATTATTTTCTTCAATTGTAACAAAAGAACCATTCTAATGCAAATTGTTAGTAATAGGGAAAACTGTGGGGGTGGGGTAAATGGGAACTTTGTTTTCTGCATAATTTTTCTGTAAACCTACAACTTCTCTCATTAAAAAAAACAACTTGTTAAAATGTAATCAGGGCTCAACATTCTGACATAGAGATGAGTTGTTTTGTCAAAGTAATAGATGTAGTTGAACTTGCCCCTGTCTCAGGTTTCATAGCACACTGCCACCAGTGCTAATTTTTACTATTGTCTTTACATATGCATAGAAGAGTGAAATCCACTTATGTGATTATAGTATGCAGTATACCTTTAATTTTATAGTATAAGTGTTATAAAGAAAATATTTTGTAAAATATTCTTGGAGAGAAAATTTAAATAACAATTTTATGGAAAATTAATACCTGGGAAATTAGCTGATAGTTCTGATTTATCTAAATCCTGTAATTATCTTTAAGTTAACCTCCATACACAAACCATTGACTGGATGGTATGACTTCTCATGCAGCTAATGATTTAACAGAGAAGATATTTTAAATACATATGATATATTTGAATTTAATTATACCTACAGAGATTGAAAATATGCAATTTTGAGTAACAAATAATATAAAATAATTATGGATGAAATATTTTCCCAAGGAAATGCTTATTATTCAAGCTGTAAGTGTCTAAAAATAAAAACTAAACTGAGTTGCCTTCTTAGTTTTCGTTTTGAATCGTTATTCTGCATTCCCAGCTGTAAAAATCTACATGTTTATTAATAAAGGTGGATCATACTCCAAGAAAGTCATCACAACTTATTCCTCAGGTGTAAGTATCAATACAAGTAATCTTTAAAAGCTAGAATTAAAAAAAAAAATTGAATGCTGGTTTACATCCTTTGTTTAATTCAGGTAGAATCATTGTTTTCCTTTATTTGAAATAAAGTAATTTGAAAATACTTTTCTTTCCATAAAGCTACTCAGAATTTCTTATTTAAAATGGATTAATTCCAACTCAACTTTTGCCTGTCATATATGCTTGTCATATACATGCAAGATTAAATATTATTGCTTTTTAGAAACCATCTATTTTTTGTTAAAATAATTTGATTAATTTTGAATTCTAAACTACCCCAGTTAGAGTCATTTATGCTTTCCAGTATATTTGAACATTTTCTTTCTGATGGGGTAAAAAAATCTAATGGCTTCTTTTGTTAATGGTCAGAGTTGAAAGCTTTATTGGACCAGGGGCCACATTGAATTGTTATTAGGATGCAAAGTATAAGTAGTGATTAAAAAAAAAAAACACCACCACCACCACTGGAATAAGATGTTTGCCAACATAGAATTTGTTCACTCACACAGTGCAGTAGGGCAAAGTCCTTTGAAGTCAGAGGCCGCTGATTGTACATGACTTCTTAAAAAAAAAAAAGCTCTTTTTAGTCAAAGAAGCAATCCAGTGTGGAGTATCGATTTGGCAACATCACAGCTGCTTCTAATAAGTGGGATGGAAGGGCCGTTTCTATGGGGCTGGAATTACTTTTCGATTGCCGGGGCCACAGTGTTGGTACTCTTATTTTGCTGTGCCACCTTTTCTGATCAATACCGCATCACCCAGCAGATAGTAATTAGGTTTCAGAGAGCCATTCAACAAAGATCTGTGTTGACTGCGATAGACAGAGCCAAGGAAAAGGTCACACAGAATCAGCAGCCAACTAAAAGGTGATGGGTAAAGAAAAGACCCCTTGCCTGAGAAGTACTTAGCTCTTTTTTAATTACTGTAATTTTCAACCAAAGTCAGAGAGTGAGATGATGAAGTGAAGCACTTTCCTCCCTGCTGTTCCTGATGAGGCTTGATAGGCCTCGAAATTACGCATTGACTCCCCGTTTGATTTCTCCCAGTGTTTAGTGCTAATAACCTGTAGGGCCTCTTTTTTTTCTTTGTACCTCTCAGTCCTAGTGTCACTGCAGTAATTACACTGTGTGAAATCTGTACTGCAATCACAGCTGCCAACTTACAGCTTCACAGGCTAGGTCAGGCTGAGTATGGCAAAAAAAAAAAAGCTAATAGCTAAGAAAGAGGGAAAGATTTTTTTTTTAATTCCTGTAATGTTATAATGAATTTTAATAGAATCTCATCATTTCTAAACTGTGTACAAACATAATGAATTCCTAGAAACAGTAAGGGTCAGATGGTAGCTGTGCTCCTCCCTCATAATCAAACTTCTACAGAAATAAATGTAGAATTTAACATTGCTTCCTTTATTAATTCAGGAATATAAGGAAATGGGTCCACAACCAGTACTCTTATAAACTAAGCTGAATTCTATGATAAGGAATTTGAAAAAATGTTTCACAGCACTATTTGTTACCTTTTCAACAAATGCCCTTCATTTAAAGCATTCTCTTGACATTCTGAGACAGGAATATCAAAGGACAGTAGCACCTGCTGGTGGAATCAGGTACTAACATTTTTTTTTTGGTTATTGCCCTCTTGGGCAGTTTTGTCCAGAAACAGCAGTGGTGGCAGCAACAGACTTCGCGAAAATCAGGAGTACCCTTTTAAAAACTGTCATTTTTTAAGGCACAGAGTTGAAATTTTCAGTTAAAGTTGAATTCTAGTTTTTATTCTAGCACAGTAAACACATCTGTGATCCTCCATAGAATTTTTACACAATTAATATCAACTGCTAAAGGATGCTGCATTTGTATAGTTTAATTTTTGTGTGTGTATGCTGTATGGCAGGGGTCACATTTCATTCTTTTTCCATGTAAGTATCCTATTATTACAGCACCATTTGTTGAATTTTTGTTTGTTTGTTTTTTCTTTCTTTTGTTTGCTTGCTTGTTTTTGGAAAGTGCATGGCAGGCGAGAACTCTACCACTGAACTCCCCCTGTATCCCCTACGTAGTATAATTTTTACATTAAAATGCTAAGATGAACTGTGATTAAAAGCAGTTTTGACACAAATCAATTAATAGCATAACTTTCTGAGCTAACTATGGGGGTATGAATTCTCAACTCTCAAACTATGTGAGGGGTATCATAGGGGTCAGGTGGAAATCTGTGAATATTAAAATCTGAAAGATGAATATGTCCAGTTTTTATCTTGTTTTGATTAGATTTCAACAGAAACTCAAAAGGTATTTAATTACATATATTTAAAAATATGTAATTAGTTTTAGGAGCTTTATTCATGAAGACTTCATGTTCACTTATTCAATGAAATGAAGGTTAAGTATTACATAAATGGTAAATGCTTTATAATCATCTATGAATAAGTTTTTATATCATGAAACCTATGCAAATTTTATGGAAACTAAAGTGACAGTAAAAGTAATTGCTGAAACATTGCTGCATTAAAGTCATGAGAAATCAGTGAGTTAATGGAAATAAAGTTCCATTATTATGAAGGTCAGCTAAAAGTCTTACATGTGTTATTACTAAGTCACATAGTAGAAATGAACTAACTGTGTATCTCATAGAATGATATGAAACCCAGGGTACAGGTTTTTCACATGGGTCATGCCACCTACACAGCTAATCCATTGATCTTTTTGGCAGAAAGAATATCTTTAATACCATGTATTTTAGAGCTGAGATAAATTTTCCCTCCCCCACAATTCACCTGTTAAGTTGCTGAATTTCCTATTAAAATAACAGAGGAAATTCCTTCCTGACCTTGTAAATGATCATTTTCTTTCTTGAAGCATGAGATTTGATTGCCCTTACAATCTTGACTCACACTTACTGCCTGCATTGTGAATAACAGTTCCTTTCCCAGTCATAGTATTTGACTCTATGACCTCCCAGAGAAATGAATTCCACACATGGACTGTGTGGTGGAAAATGGAGATGGGAGTTCTTTGATACTAGCTGGTGGAAGTATCAAGCTAGGTGCATTCTGCTCTGATTTCTCTATAAATGCAAATCTATTGAGGTCAGGGAGGAGACATCCAAATAGTTTCAGAAAGCATTTACCCTATGAAATTGCACCTAAAAATCCCAGAGTGGATACCAATGGACCTTTTTCTTCCTGTATGTGTTAGAAGAAATGGAGAATATTTTGCCAGTGGACTTATGATGGAGGAAAGCAGCCATTTTGGTAAATTATCAATTACAGATTTTGGTTTTTGGGATGTGTGATATTTTAGATGGAACCAGAGAAAAAAATTGATCCTTGCTTTATTAATTCCTTGATAACAAAAATATTTGTATGGTGCTTTGCAGTTTATGATTTGTTTGTTTCTGGGTTAGAGCTATCTCATTTGCTTTTCTTAATAGTTCTCAAGGTAGGCAAGTATTTTTGTTATTTGTACAAATCCCCATTAATTGTGAAAATAGTATTAGGAGTTAATACATAAAATACTCAGGAGAGCAACAGTTTTTAGAAGGCTTTATTTACATATAAAGTACTTTAGAAGGCTTTATTTACATATAAACGGAGGGCTCACTACATTATATAATTTAATTTACCAATTCTTTTTTATGTCTCCTAAGAGATCCTACCACAGTTAGAGCAAATTGACATTGTTGATCTAGTTTCAGTTGGCGTACATGTTAGAATATGAAATAGATGTTTTTGTTCTAATATAGAGATTGGCAAACTATGGCCCAAGGGCCAAATCTACCTGGTCACTTGATTTTTGTATGAATCATTTTCACATATGAGTATTTGAAGTCAATTTGACAATAGGGAACACTAACTTTTGAACTCCAATTAAGTGAAATATTATTCCCACTAAAATAATTTCATTCTTCTCAATCATAGACCTGCATTACAAAAAAAGTGCTCAATTATTATATTTTGAATTTCATCAATAAAAATTATAGAAATTTGTTTTTATCTTTTGTTATTTAAACTGCTACATTTTATCCTAAATTTTGCTTCCTGTTGTGCAAACCCTTAAATACATACTATCCATTTCTTTAAAGAAAAAGTTTGCCAACCCTTGGTCTAATAGAGAGCTAGGAAACCAGCTTTGGGAGGTGGTTAAGCATGGTAGAATTGCTTTTGATACAGATAAATAAGAGTTCCAATCTTATTAATGGATTTCATCTCAGTCTTAGTTTTCTCATCTGTGAAGTGGTAATAATGATCCCTTTCAGGGTTATTTTGAAGATTAAGTAAGATACTATATGGTATACTTTGTGGAGGAGGAGACTCCAGAGCTTTATCTGCCTAGAATGCTCTTCCCTGACAACACTGTCTTAGTTACCTCTTGCGCACTTTTAGCTCAGTAATATTTCTAGCTCAGAGAAGCATTTTCTGCTCTGGCCTCCAGCCCAAGTTAAGTCTCCATGGAGATCCAATACTTCTCCTTTTTATGCCACTTGTGCTATCTTTGCCTTCTTCCTGAGATTTTTTTTATAATAGAATAAACTACTATTTTAGAATAAACACATATTTATTGAGTAGAATGAAAACTTTACCTAAATTTTTCACTTCCTTTAGATTTATTTTTATCATAGTTTTATATATATATATATATACCAAAAAATACCCCATATTAATAATTTTTAAGTGTACAATTCAGTGGCATTAATTACATGTATACTTTTTTGGGGGTGGGAAATGGCCCAGGAATCGAACCCCAATAGAAAGGCGAGCATTCTACCGCTCAATCACCTGTGTATCCAATTGCATGTATACGTTTATGCTACCACCCCCACCATCCATTACCCAAGCTTTTTCATCATGCAAACCAGAAGCTCTGCACCCAGTTAGCAATAACTCCCCATTCTCCTTCCACATCCCCTCTCTCATAATCTGTAGTCAATTTACTGTCCCTATGAATTTGCTTATTCCGTATAAGTGGAATCATATACTATTTGTCCTTTTGTGTCTAGCTTATTTTACCTGGCAAAATGTTTGCAAGGTTCATTCATATTGTAACATGTATCAGCACTTCAACCATACTTATGCCTGAATAATTTTCTACTGCATATAGATGCCACATTTTGTTTATCCAGTCATCTGTTAATGGACATGTGATGTTTCCATCTTTGGTGATTGTGAATAATCCTGTTATGAACATTGGTATATAAGTATCTGTTAGAGTCCCTGCTATCAATTATTTGCAGTAAATATATAGGAATGGAATTGCCAGATCATAGTTTTAACTTTTTGAAGAATGGCCAAATTGTTTTCCACGGTGGCTGCACCATTTTATATTACTGCCAGCAGTGCATGAGGGTTCCAATTTCTACACACTTTCACCCACACTTATTATTTTCCCTTTGTTTAGTAATAGCCATATATAGTAGACATGATTCTCTAGGAAAATAGAACCAACAAGAGATATCTGTGAATATGAGATTTTATAGAAGTGTCTCTCACAACTGTAGGGATGAATGAGTCCAAATTCAGTATGGCAGGCCACAAGCTGGCAACTCTGGTGAAGGTCTTCAGTGAATTCCCCAGATGAGGCTAGCTGACTGAAGTGGAGAAAGATTCTCTTCTGACTTCTCCTTAAAGCCTTCAATTGATTAGGTTAAATGTCACTCATTGCAGGGGACACTCCCCTAAGCTGACTGCAGATGTAATCAGCCATAGATGCAGTCAACATGCTGATGATTGAAATGTCCTTACAGCAACAGAGAGGCCAGTGCTTGCTTGACCAAACAACAGGGCACATCACCTGGCCAGGGTGACATATGAACCTAACCATCACAGTCCACTCTTTGTCAACTTGGTATCTATATATGTCACCTTAAACCATGCTTAATATCTAAAAAACAGTAACAGACATGTTTTTGCCTAACAATATCAATGGTCTTGCATATAACCAGAAATGCACTAAATCTCTTCAGAATAGGGTGCAAGTCCTTGGATAATATTCACTCTTAAGATTGATATCCTATAACTTAAAAACTGTGATATAAAAAATACAACTTATATGATAATGGGATAATACAGAGAAGAAAACACAGATATTTGCTTTATGTACAAATACAGACATACTCATAATAAAACAAGGAAGAAATATTCATAATATTATCGTCCTAGTTTCTGTAAGGTCACATGGTCATAGTTCATTTTTATCATTACTTTCTTCTACTACCCATTCCATGTTCCCTTTACCTTCAGCAAACATCTTAACAGTTCTTTGCCTGGTGGGTTGACCCAGACTTTCATTCTTTAAGTTTCTGGGCCATTGGTATTCCTGCATGGGTCAAGTTGTTGCAGTTTTCCATTGATTTTAATCGGATGTGGTAGTACTAAGAGATGCCCTAGGGGGTCTCCTGTATTTCAGGAAAACTCTTCTTTATCTCCATTGTGTAGTTGCAGTCCTATTTCCCCTTGATAGTTAGGAGCAATCAACCCAGCCAGTACAGTAATCCCCTTCTGTGCCTATTCATTCAAAGGCATGAGAAGTCCAAAGTGACCAAGTGACAGCCTTAACTTCCAGTTCAATGAAATAGTTGTTGTGTCTTCTGGCAGAAGCAATCCTGCTTATGGAACTAAGATGTGTAGACCAGCAACATTCAAGGTTGCAAGGATAGGAAGCAAAAATTTTCCTAGTGGATCACTAGGAGTAATAGTGAGTGGTTCCATTCCCATTTCCACCCTGTGATTCCTGGCTATGGGAGAAATAGTACCATAGTGTGGACACTGATTCAGGGCATACACAACCTTCTGGAAAACTTTGCCCAGCTCTGCAAAGTTTTGCTACCTAGTTGGCACCATGATTGATGAAAAGGCCACCCACTGTAGTATCAGTGCAGCTGATTCAGATGGTGGGGAATATGGTAAGACCAGAGAATCCCATGAGCATGAGCCCATCCCCACACTTCATTTGCTGTGAAGTGGGTTCCTTGATCAGAAGCAATGCTGTGTGAAATACTATGATGGTGGATAAGACATTCCATAAATCCACAGATGGTAGTTTTGGTGGAAGCATTGTGTTCAGGGAAGGCAAACCCATATCTGGAGAATTTGTCTATTTCAATTAGAACAAATTGCTACCCCTTCCATGATGGAAGTGGTCTGATGTCATCAACCTGCCATTACGTAGCAGGCTGATCACCTCCAGGAATGGTGCCATATCAGGGGCTGAGTGTGGGTCTCTGTTGTTGGCAGATTGGGCATTCAGCAGTGGCTGTAGCCAGATCAGCCTTGGTGAGTCCATGTTGCTGAGCCCAAGCATAATCCCCATCCCTACCACATGGGGTAGAGATGACAGCTTTGTTCAGTGAGCCCATTGGGAAATGATAGGAGTGGTTGGGGAAAGATGCTGACTATCTGCAGAGGATGGCAAGGCCTTACTTCCTGAAGGCCTGCATTGTGATCCTATAAGGACCTGCCAATGGCTTGAGACAATACCATTGGATCTGCTGAATCATATGGTCCAAGTGGCAGAGCAGCTTGTTCAGCAGCCTGGACCTGCCTCAAAGCCTCCTTTAGCATTGGTCCCCACTCAAAACAAGCAGCTTTTCTGGTCACTTGGCAAATAAGCCAGAGTAGCACAACATATTTCCTAAATGAAAAATACGTTGTCTCCAAAATCCCAAGAGGCCAAGTAGGGTTGTCCTTCTTTTTTGGTCATAGAAGGGGCCAGTTGCAGCAGCTTATCCTTTACCTTAGAAGGTATATCTTGACATGCCCCATACCATTGGACACTTAAAAATTATACTGAGGTGGAAGGCCCCTGTATTGTTGTTGAATTTATCTCACATCCTCTGACACAGAAACGCCTTATCAATAAGTCTTGAGTAGATGCTACTTCTTGCTACAATGAACGTGATATCATCAATATAATGGACCAGTGTGATGTCTTGTGGGAGGAAGAAATGATCAAGATCCCTGTGGACAAGATTATGATGTAGGTCTGTAGAGTTGATATACCCCTGACAGTGAAGATATACTGCTGGCCTTACGAGCAGAAAACGAACTGTTTATGGTAGTCCTTACTAATAACTATTGAGAAAAAAACCATTTGCCAGATCAATAGCTGCATATTTGTTGATTTGCTCAAGCAATTATGCCACATCTGGAACAGCAGCTGCAATTGGAGTCACCATGTGGTTATATTTACTGTAATCTGCTGTCATCCTCCAAGACCTGTCTGTTTTCTTCACAGAAGGAAACTTCACAAAAAGGAAAGTTGAATGGGGATGTGGTTGGAATCACCACCCCTGCATTCTTCAAGTCCTTAAGAGTGGCGCTAATCTCTGCAATCCCTTCAGGAACCCAGTATTGTTTCAGATTTACTATTTTGCTAGGTAGGGGCAGTTCTACTGGCTTCCATTTGCCTTTCCTACCATAATCATCATCATTCCATGAGTCAGGGAACCAGTATGGGGATTCTGCTAGTTATTCAGTATGTCTATTCCAATTATACTTTTTGGAACTGGGGAAATAACTACATAATGGATCTGGGGACTCACTGGACCCACTGTGAGATGGACCCGAGTGAAAACACTTTTGATCACCTGACCTCCATAAGCCTCCACTATGATTGGTGGGCCAGAGTAACATTTTAGGTCTCCTGGAATTAATGTCACTTCTGTGCCAGTGTCTAATAATCCTCAAAATATCTGATCATTTCCTTTTCTCTGATGCAGTTATCCTGGTAAAAGCCATAGGTCTCCTTGGGGAAGGCTGGGAGGAAGATTAACAGTATAGATTTTTGGCAGTGTTACAGGGTTCTTCCCTATGGGACCTAGCCCTCCACTCATTCAAGGGGCTCTGGGTCTGTAAACAGTCTGAAGTCTGGGAATTGATTAAAGGCTATGACCTTCTGTTTTTGTGACTCAAATTAAACTTCTGTTCACTTGACCTAGACCTCTTCTGCTTATACAGCTCAAACAAGAATTTAATAGATTTCTCATTTAATTTACCTCTAGGTACCCCATGATCTACTAGCCAATGCCATAGGTCTCTGCAAATCAGAGTATTTTGACTGCTTATTTGAGTCTGCTGTCATTATGGTAGCCACACCCATTTGTCTTTGGGGATTAACTTCTGCCATGTGGCTTCTGCCAACTTGGGATCTGATCATCCTCACCGTGTTTAAGGATTCCAGCTCAGTGACAGCCGTTCCAGTAATATCTGATCTGCAGAGAAGGGCAACTACGGAACTCTTCAGGGATGATGGAACTAGTCTCACAAATTTATTCCTTACAGTTCTGATAAAAGGTGTGTCCTCTGCACATTCCTGGGGTGTATAAGCAACTCTTCCATGATAAATACATTCTAAACATTCCAATTTCTCTACGTCTTTGGATCTCCTCATACATTATACCAGGGAAGTTCTGGCATTTCAACCTCAGATAATGTGGGTCCACCTTTTGATCCATGTTTCAACCAATCACCCAGAAAACTGTTAATGCTTTTTCTAATCTCTTGCTCTACAACATTGAATGCAGAATCTCTCTTTAGTGAGCCCATATCCATAAATTCATCCTGATTGAGCTTTATATTCCTTCCACCATTATCTTATATCCTTAATATCCACTCCCACATATATTACCCTGATTTCTATCTATATAACTTGGAAAACTCATGCAGTTCTTTTGGAGTATAGCATACCTCCTATTGAGTCAAAGTTTGTACCTCACCTTTTGGGGCCTTTGGGACTTTATTCTGGTTATAGGTCTGGAATAAAAGAGGGTTAATGGGAGACAGCCATGAAAAGAATTAGAAATGTCTTTCAAGCCAATTACTTCAGGGCTTTCCCTTGCATTTTCATATGGTGAAACAGGATCAATCTCTCCACACAGAGGAGTGAAAGCTGTTTACTAAGGGTAGGTGGTTACACATTTAGCGAGCACTGAACAGTTAATCTCTTCAAATGTAGGTTGGTGTCGACTCCTTGGGGCAGACTGAAGATTGGGTGGCTCTTTCCTCAGGGCAGGCTGGAGTTAGGACAGCTATTTTTTTCAGAGCATACCTTTACAAGTTTACCAAAAATTCAGCAGAAGCCAGGGTTTCAGTGTTCCCATTGCCATCATTTTCAACCCATATGTCCCCATTCCAATTTTCAGGATCCCATTCCTTCCCAATCAATGCTGTCACTTTAACATCAGACACCCTCAAGGTTGAGAGTTTAGTTTATGTTGTAAATTTGCTACCAGCACAATGGAACTCTGGGTCTGGTTTTTCAGAGATCTCAAGTCGGTGGCCACAGGAAATGAGATTATCTTTCAGGGCACACATAGAAACTTGTATCTTTCAAACAGCACTTGATCTGCAAGTTTTAAGCCTTTAGCTTACCCCTTTATTTTACAACTGTTTCCAGTGTATATAGGAACAATGAACCAACATCATTATACCTTTTAACTCCACAAAACTCTGTTAAGGTGTCAAAAACACCCTTACCCAGAGCCTAGCCTCATATAAGTGTGCAATTAGCAGAATTAAATCATGATATTTTTCGTAGTTCTATCATCAACTCACATGATGGACTGTCAGTGTGATATTATTAGAAATATAGTCATTAGTGCCTTTGAATATAATTAGAGTAGAAAACCAGTTGCAAAAAGGCATTTTTAAGATTCTGTTTCTCAAGAACCCCTCCCAGTAACACAGCTATAGTAGCCAAGGTTCTGTTGGGAAACACAATCAACAGGAGATATCTGTAAATATAAGATTTTGTAAATGTGTCTCATGCAACTGTGGGGATGTGTGAGCCCAAATTTGGTAGGGCAGCCTGCAAGCTGGCAACTCTGATAAAGGTCTTCAATGAATTCCTCAGGAGAGGCTGTCTGTCTGAATTGGAGAGAGAGAGAGAGAGAGAGAGAGAGAGAGAGAGAGAGAGGGAGAGAGAGAGTCTCTTTTAAAGCCTTCAACTGATTAAATTAATGTCACTCATTGTGGAAGACACTGCCCTTAACTGACTGCAGATGTAATCAGCCATAGATGCGATCAATTTGCTGATAATTTAAGTCCATGAAATGTCCTCACAGCAACAGATAGGCCAGTGCTTACTTGACCAGGCAACTGGGCACCATCACCTGGCCAAGTTGACATATGACTCTCACCATCACACCATCCTAGTTGTGTGAAGTGGCATTTCATTGTGTTTTGATTTGCATTTCTCTAATGTTTAACCATATTGAGCATCTTTTCTTGTTTAACCATATTGAGCACCTTTTCTTGTGCTTATTGGTCATTTGTTTATCTTCTTTGGAGAAATGTCTGTTTAAGTCCTTTGCCCATTGGGTTGGGGTCCTTCTGAGATTTTTAGGCTCCATGAGGGAAGTGTGTATCTTGTTAGCCACTATTTCCTAGGACTGACACATAACAAATGCTTATTAAATATTGATTAAATGATGTTGATGAGGCAAAATGCTGTATATATGACATAAAAAAAAATCAGAGGAAAGAGTTTTATTTTTTCTGTAGAGATTTCAAATATTGGGTCTGGGAATTTGGGGCAATTAGTTCAGATATACCTTACTCTTGTACTTACCATACTTACACTTTCACTTATCTTTCTTAAAGATAATTTACAATGCAAGTAAAGCACTTAGGATAGTGCCTGGAATATAGTAAGCCTTCAACAGATTCTCTCTTCTCTAATGATGGTGATGGTGGTGGTGGTGGAAGAGGAGGAAGGAGGAGGAGAAGAAGGAGACGGAGAAGACTGAATATAAAAATCATCAAAGGTTCTAACTTCTACATAAAAATGAGAAGTCAAGGTAATTTAGAAAACAGAATGGGACATACATTAGAGTAACTAAATTAGTCCTTCCTTATTCCCCACAGCAATACTATGCATTCAAAATTCAAACCACTCTAAACAACAAATGCTTTAGCATTGTTTTATGAGCAGAATTTGAAATGCAAGAAAATCAAAACACAGAATCCAAATCAAGTTCTACAAACTGAAACTAAATTTTAAAAATTCCATATATTGTATTTTAGCTACAATTTGGGGGGATAAATGTTTCTAAGTCTACAGACGCCTGTGGTAATAGTGGCAACTAGTAGGCGTGATACCTACACCCTCAGAATCTGAGGCTAAACTGCTGGGAAGAAGAAACACATGGCAAGTTGTCCACATCACACTTTTCCTGCAAGAATAAATCCAGATACTCTAGAGAGCATGGTGCTGATAGAGATGCAAATCCTGGGTTTCCTCTTACAGCCTTTCCTAACTTTGTAACAAAAGTCACCTGATACATATAAATAAAGAATTTTAAAGAGCCAGGTTTGGATGTCTGGATGATGAGATATCTTCAAATGATGGAGTCATTAATTTTCCTCATTATATATATATTGAGATATTAACAAGATGTATGGTCTGTAATCCTATATAGCAACAATATACTGAAAGCAAATTGCAACTGGTCCATTGGATGGTATATAAACTCTCTCTCAGTGACCATTCATTACAGCTCATGGAAGGATTTTGTCCCAGTTTTGGTCATGTGCACAATCCTGGACAATTCAGTATGCCCCTCTCAGAATTTTCCCTCCAGATGAAAAGCAGCTTGAGACAAAGAAAGGAGTGTAAGGGCCTATAAAGGCAGAAAATCTGGAGTAAAGGTTTACCTGATTTAAACACCTAGGAAAGGGAGGTCTGTAACCTGGGGAAAAAAGGGGGCACTCAAACTCCTGTAAACTAGGGAACTCCAAAACAACTAACAAGCACAAGACCAAGACAAGACAGAGATGCAGAAAAGGGAGGACCCCACACAGTGCATTTGCCTTAAGCAGATTTTCCTTATAGGAGGGCTGAAGCTTAAGAAAATCTCTGTGTTATCACCAGCTGGTTACAAAATCGAGAAACAAACCTCTCATCATCAAGTGTATCAATATGTGTATTATGGGAGTTCCAGAAGGAGAAGAAAGAGAAGGGACAGTAGGAATATTCAAACATATAATGACAGAGAACTTCCCAAACTTATCAAAAGATGTGAATATGTACATCCATGAAACCCAGAGAATACCAAACAGGATAAACAAGAAGAAAAATATATCCTGAAATATTGATCACACTATTGAATGCAAAGGACATGGAGAGAGTTCTGAAAGAATTGAACCCGGGTCCCTGGCATGGCAGGTGAGAATTCTGCCTGCTGAGTCACTGTCACACCACCGAAAGCTATGGTTTTTGAATATACAATGTACAAAGATATAAATGATAACAAGGACAAAAAAATGTAGGGGGATGGAGGGATATAGGAAAAATATATGTGTGTGCTGTTGAAGGTAAGTTGGTATCAAACCAGATATGATTGTTATATATTTAGGATGTTAAATTTTAACCCCATGGTAACTACAGGGAATATAAATGAAAATGTATATGAAAAATATATTCAAATAAAAAAGGGAAGGTACTCTATATGGTACAACACAAAAAATCAAATAAATATAAAAGTAGACATTAATGGAAGAATTGAGGGACAACAGATATAAAACTTACAAAGTCTAAATAGCAAAATGGAAGAAGAAAATTGTGCATTATCAGTAGTGACTTTAAATATAAATGGATTAAACTCTCCAGTTAAAAGACAAAGATTGGCAGAATGGATTTAAAAAGCATGACCCAAATACATGCTGTCTGTAGGAGACTCACCTTAAATTCAATTATTCAAATTTGTTGAAGTGAAAGGGCTGGGTAGCTAGACTAATATTTGATAAAATAGACTTTCAGTCAAAAATGATTATGAATGACAAAGGTAGTCACTATATATGGATAAAGTGGTCAATTCAACAAGAACATCTAATGATTTTAAGTATATATATATATGCACCTAACAACACAGCCTCAAAATATGTGAAGCAAATACTGACATATTTGAAGGGAGAAATTGATGGTTTTACATTAGTGATAGGAGATTTTAACATACCACTTTCAGTAATGGATATAACATCTAGTCAGAAGAGCAATAAGGAAATATAAAATTTGAAGGATACTCTAAAGCAACTAGACCTAATAGACATCTATAGAACGCATAACCCAACACACAACCAACAGAATATACATTCTTCTTGAATGCACATGGATATTTCTCCAGATTGGACCATATCTTAGGTCACAAAAAAAGTCTTGGTAAGTTCAAAAATATTCAAATCATACAAAGTGTCTTCTCTGACCAAAACAGAATGGAGAGGGTGGGGCAAGATGGCATCATAGGGGGTTGTGGAATTTAGTTTGTCCTCCTGGGCAGGTAGTAAATAGTCAGGAACTGTTTGAAAAACTGTTTTGGGAACTCCTGTGACCAGATACACATCATACACCAATCCAGAATGGGTAGAAGGGCTGAGATCACAGCACAGAAATCTAAGTTCTCCCAAGCCATAGTGGCTGGAACTCCTCCCCCATTGTCATAGCAGGCTATTTTGGAGTTACTTTGATAATCTTAGAGAATAAGTGAAAATTAGATAAGGAATTATCATACAAGTGACTTCAATACGTTCCATTAATTTATTACATTCAGTGAATATTAATTCAGTTTCTTTTTCATACAAACCTCAAAAAAAAACTCTTCTATACTAAAATCTGCAAATGCCATTTGTTTTCTTATCAATGCCATCAAAATCAGTTCCTATTAATGGAATTCTGATTTTTGACTCTGAGCTTTCATTATTTTATGCTTCAATATGGTGGAAATTTTGCCAATTTGTCTGTTACTATCTAGCTATTTCCTCCCTTTATTAATCCTATTTTCTGATATATACACAATATAATTTAAAAGCATGGACCCTGGAGTCAGAAATGCTTGGATTTGAATTCACGTTTCTTTTCCGAGTGTTTATAAGCAAGTTCCTTAACCTCTTTGAGCATCATTTATACAACTTCCTAAAGTTCTTTTAAGGATTGAATGATCCAATGTTATCTACAGTGCTCAAGACAGTATGACAGAGCAAACAATGAGATCCCACCCTCATCTCTATGCGTTATTTGTTCTCATTTAAATTCACATTTAAGAAGCAGTAAATATAGTTTAATGCAATTGTTAAATAAGAATTCCACCAGCCTTCCATTAATTTATGCTACCCATTCCCCTAAAAAGGTTGAGTAGACTGTTGTCTTTTTTAAAAGCAGAAGTGAAAATAGTATTTTATTTTCTTTTTTGTCTATTTTTGGCAATTTAAGTTTTCTCTTGAATTGTTTTGTGTTTTGAAAATTGCAATGAAATGAGGAAAAAGACAATTTTGTTTGGGCAAAGATAAACAGAACAGAAAAATAATAGAAAATGAGTAGTAAGTCAGGAGCAATTTTAAAAAGATTTTTTTTTAACCTATGCATTAATATTG
Organism: Myrmecophaga tridactyla; assembly: GCA_004026745.1. Lineage (NCBI taxonomy): Eukaryota > Metazoa > Chordata > Mammalia > Pilosa > Myrmecophagidae > Myrmecophaga > Myrmecophaga tridactyla. The sequence goes on from PVIY010002851.1 coordinate 88,227, forward strand.
TAGAAATTTGATTGAGATAAGCTGATATAAATAAGAAAAGAGAGGTTCAACACTCACAATCTCACCATATCTGTTCTCGATATTTTGATGTATGTCTTTCTTACGAATTAATATATATTCAAATATCATATTTACTTTCTGTGACTGGATTTTTCACTTAATATATTGTTACCTTTTCCTTTTATTAACTATTCCATAGCATTATTTTAAATGGATAGATTATATTCTAGTCCATATGTATTTTACTAATTCCCTTAATTTTGAACATTTGCATATTATGATATTTTTACTATTGAAAACCATGTTTTTCATCCTTTTAGTGAATTTCTGGACATATCCATAATTATTTTCTATTGACAAATTCCTAAAAGTGGAATTTCTAATTCAAATTTTGTGCACATTTTAAGGTCTGATATACACTACCAAATTTCCCTTTACAAAGTTGTAGCAATTATGTTTTCACTAGCAATACATGAAAACACCAGTTTTCCTATTCTATATTCCTATATTCTATAGTCTATATTCTAAGCCTGAGATATTATCATTAAAAAAAAATTGACCATTTGAGTTAAAACCTGCTATCTTAATTGTTTTAGTTTGTATTGTTTTTTGCCATTTATATATTTTTCATTTATGAGCTACATGTTCGATATCTTTTGCTCCTAGTTTCCTTGGTGTTCATCTTTTTAAGTCCCAGCTCTCTTTTAATCTATCTAGAAGAATCCTTTACATATTAATGATATCAATCTACTGTCATGTTACAAATATTTTCTCTGTGTCTTGTTTCTTTTCAATATTATTGGTACAGAACATCTGGAAATTCATTGAACTGAATCTATCTGTATTAGACTTAGAAGACCCATTTTTTCTGACTTTATGAATTCAACTATATTATTTTCTATCAGTTTTTGTTATTCTTAAATCTTTTAGTCATCAAAAGTACGTGAATTAAAAAATGGATCTAACATATTTTTATAAACTGCTAGTTGTCCATTCCAATACTACTTCTTTAATAATCCGTCCTTTTCTGTTGTTTGAATTCCCTTAACTGAAACTCCCAAGGCCAGATATGTTGTGAATTCAGATGTTTTGGATTTTAGAAAAGTAATATAATGTATGTACTGCATATTATGTAACAACCGCAGCAGGGTCTAAGAAAGTTCCCTGTAATAAAACACTGTAATTTCACACAGTGAAACATGATGATTCACATTAAGAAATAATTCTATATACCGGTTTCTGCTAGGCTTTGCTTGCTGCTTAGTGAATTTCAAAAAAAAAAAAAAAAAAAAATCCACTCAATTCTCAGAACCTTCTGGGGACACTATCTGTAGCTATGGTAGGGTATTTTAGCTCATATGTGCAGCAGTTGGTGAGAGCATAGAGCCAGGGTGGTCTTCAGGGAAGAGGTTGGATCGAAGCTGGGCCTCAGAGGATTGAGGGTATGGCTGGATGATGAGGACAGGGGAGTCCATCCCAGAAGGGCAGAATGACTGGAGCAAATACTTGCAGTCAGGAAGAAGCATGTTGAAGAAACCAGTCTGAAGAAGACTTTCCTAGGTGATAGTCAGAAATAGTCTTATTGGAAAAATAAAGTCCATCACACCCAGCCTAGCCCATGTTTAGATACTGTTCTTACAAGAGGGATAGCCTATCTGAATCCTCTCTGCATCCCATACTGAAGGGAGGGGAGCAGAAGACTTCTCTGTCCAAGAACTTGTTTCCCCTTACCTGACACAACTCTTCCCCCCCAGGCCACACCCCATAAAAAGAACACTTAGGACTTAACCTCGTTATTTTCCATCGTCCTTTGTGAGACTTCTTCCCATATCTCCTCTAGGACAGAATGGGGAGGACTTTCATTTTATTTCTATATCATCCTTATTTATTTCTACATCTTTATTCCTGACTCTGGAAAAGGCTTAATAGCAGTTACTCCTACCTTGTAGGGGAAATTTATAGGCTAAATCTTCCAAGTTTAGTTGCTACGCTAATTGGGATGAGCAAGGGGTCTCCTTGAGAGGCAAATCCTCTCTCAAGACAGTAACTTTGTATGGAAGTATATTGCCTTCTTGCACAGTCCTATTGTACATGTTAGAAAGCATAGTATTGTGTCACATCTTAACTTGCCCCCAAGCAGATGAATGCCAGGGGTAGTTTTAGCAGCATTGTTGCTTGGAAGACTAAAAAGAAAAGCATACTGATGATTTTAAACCCTACCCAGGTATATTAGTCATGATAGTATGTGAAGAACTTTAAACTTCAGACATGATTAAGGTATTTGAGTAGGATGCCTTGGGTTCTAAGGAATAGAGAACTCATTCAGGTCTCCTAAAGTAACAGAGCATTTACTATGAGGACATATATCTGTTAGGGTGTATTGGTTGCAAGTAATAGGAGCTGTCTCAACCTATTTTAGGCAAACTTTGGAGTTTAGTGGGATAACAGGTGGTAGTTCATGGAGTTCAAGGAAAGGCCAAAGTAAGGAACTGTGGAGAACAAATGGGTGTAGCTCCATATGTCTAGATTTAAGGGGCAATCCCTCCAGGTTGCTACTAACAGGACAGATTTTCTCCAGTGGTTTATTTCTATATGAAGAGAGACTGATTGGCGTAGTTGGAGTCAGGGGTCCAACCCTTGGCCAAGGAAGCACAGTCCCTCCAAAACAACAGAGTGATACTGGAAGAAATGGAGTTAGAAAGTCAGCTTGAGAGGATGAGTCAAGCTGGCTTGGACCATATGGCTTCCCAGTCATGAAAGTAGCTATTTGTAAGTGGCCATTGAGTTGAACTAGTTCAGTGCTATTTTCCCAACAGGTGAGTAGAATGTGGAAGGGCTAAAACTTGTTTATGAATACATTTTGCTATAGAGGAAAAAAAAAGAGAGTTGGTTTTAAAAGCAGTTTAAATGTCTTTAAGTTTCTTTGATTAAGTATATATATTCAAGGTAAAATATTATAGAGATTATCTGTTGAGTTTAGACAAACTTATTATTTTTAAATATTACTGTTTTAAAAATAGTTGATATATTGTGATTTGCTGTTTTAATTCCTTTTGTAAATTATTCCTTAGTATAAACTGTCCTCAAGAAGCTACCAGGCACTAAGAAAAGTTTTTTTTTCCAGGGAATTAGTAAGACCTGAACTGTTAACCATTACTATTTCCCAGTGTCACAGAACTATTCATGGGAGAGCCAGTGCTGAACCTTCTGGTCTTTTTCTAAGACTAAAAGTGATGCTCTTGCTCTTTATGGAAGCGACTTAGGTGATATAACCTGGGATTTGGGTCAGGACTCACCTACAGGGTCTCAAAGACTGGAACTGAGCTAAGAATATAGGTTAAGAGCATGAAGCTGAGTCAGGGCAAAGCTAAGAACTGAGCCCCCAACTCCACCTTCAGCATAGGACTAAGCACTTGAATTGTATTCTCTTGCCTTATATTTAAATTAAAAAATAAAGTATGGATTCTCACTAACCATTTAGCCCTTGTTCCCCAGTTTAGCTACTCTCCCCCCTCCACTCCCACGGCCATCTCAAGTCTCTTCACTAATTGTACTTAGAACTAATTTCAGCCTTTAATTATCTAATGCCCATATTACCACTTCCTCTCTCTTCTCTTCCCAGTCAGATACTACCCAGCATTCATGTCTCTTTATCTCTGACCACTCCATCCTAAATAATAATGTTGTCCTCTGTACTTGAAGATTGTATTGTCTACACCAATCATTTGGCAAATGGTTATGACCTACCTCATTCCATATCTTGTATTATTTTTTGCTTTCTATTTTTCATTTGTCTCCTCAACCATATTGCACTTTGCATCAACCTATCTGTACCTGAAAAAATGTCCAGTTGTTGTATGTGGAAGTCATCATGTTATTTAATGCTGTCGTATTCCAGCTTGGGTGAAGAAGTGGGATCAATTGGATTCAGTTTTAGTTTTCCTATTCCCTCCTCCCCCTCAATTCTGACTTTATCTAAGTAAGAGCTAAGCTTGTGCCCAAAGAAAGAATTCAGAGACAAAAGAAGAGTAACATTTATTAAATGGATCCACATATATTTTGTATTTACCCAACATAAATATAAACCTTGAATCCTGGGCTTCTGTTTCTTCACATTCTCTTTGTTTGACTCTGAATAAATGGTAGGTATTTAATAAATGTTAAGGTGAAATAAATAAGCATATGATAATATTCATATTTTATGAATTTTAGGTACAGTTCAAATTCTAAAAGATATTTAAGTAAATTTTTTAAGTCCAACATAGTTGAAATTTCTTTATCACTTGTTGGATATATAAAATCATTCTTTAGATAAATTTTATTATCCTAACTAAAATATATTGTCTTCATTGTACATTCATTTTTGCTCTCCAGAATAATGCCTATTCATATCTTTAGCCCATTTTATAATTGGGTTGTTTGTTCTTTTGTTGTTGAGTTGTATGATTTTCTTTGTGTATACAGGATATCAAACCTTTGTCCGATATGTGATTTTCAAATATTTTCTCCCGTTGAGTTGGCTGCCTCTTCACCTTTTTGACAAAATCTTTTGAGGTGCAGAAGCATTTGATTTTGAGGAGTTCCCATTTATCTACTTTTTCTTTTGTTTCTTGTGCTTTGGGTATAAGTTTAGGAAGCTAACTCCTATTACTAGGTCTTGAAGATGTTTCACTACATTTTCTTCTAGAAGCTTTATGGTAGTAGTTCTTATATTTAGGTGTTTGATCCACTTTGAGTCAATTTTTGTATATAGTATGAGATACGGGTCCACTTTCATTCTCCTGGCTATTGATATCCACTTTTTCCATGCCCATTTATTGAAAAGACTATCTTGTCCCTGTTCAGAGGATTTGGGGGCCTTGTCAAAAATCAGTTGACCATGGATTTGATGGACTATTTCTGCACTCTTAATTCAATTCCATTGATCAGTACTTCTGTTTTTGTGCTAATACCATGCTATTTTGGCCACTGTGGTTTATATTAGGTTTTACAGTTAGAGAGTGTAATCCTTCCACTTTGTTCTTCTTTTTTAGGATGCTTTTAGCTATTCAGGGTCTCTTTTCCTTCCAGAGGAATTTGATAACTGGCTTTTCCAAGTCTTCAAAGTAGGTTGTTGGAATTCTGATTGGTACTGCATTAAATCTGTAGATCAATTTGTATAGAATTGACATCTTAACTATATTTAACCTTCCTATCCATGAGCAGGGAATGTCTTTCAATCTATTTAGATCTTCTTTGATTCTTTTAGCAATGTTTTGTAGTTTTCTTTGTACAAATCCTTTACGTCCCTAGTTAAGTTCATTCTTAAGTACTTGATTCTTTTGGTTGCGATTTTGAATGCAATTTTTTCCTTAACTGACTCCTCAGGTAGGTCATTGCTTGTGTATAGAAATGTTACTGTTTTTTTGCACATTAATTTTATATACCACCACCTTGTTGAATTTGTTTATTAGCTTGAGTAACTTTGCTGTAGATTTCTCAGGATCTTCCAAGTATAGTATCATGTCATCTACATATAGTTTTACTTCTTCCTTTCCAATTTGGATGCCTTTTATTTCTTTATCCTCCCTGACTACTCTAGCTAGAACTTCTAGCACAATATTGAATAATACTCGTGATGGTGGGCATCCTTGTCTCATTCCTGATCTTAGGGGGAAAGCTTTCAGTCTCTCTCCATTGAGTATGATGCTGGCTATCAGTTTTTCTTATATTCCCTTTATCATATTGAGGTAGTTACTTTTGATTCCTATCTTTTGGAGTGTTTTATCAGAAAAAGATGTTGAATTTTGTCAAGTGCTTTCTCAACATCAATCAAGACGATCATGTGATTTTTCCCTTTTAATTTGTTAATGTGCTGTCTTACATAAATTGATTTACTTGTGTTGAACCATCCTTGCATTCCTGGTATAAACCTCACGTGGTCGTGGTGTATAATTCTCTTAATGTGTTGTTGGATTTGATTTGCTAATATTTTTTTGAGAATTTTTGCATCTGTTCATTGGAGATTGGCCTGTAGTTTTCATTTCTTAGAGCATCTTTACCCGGTTTTGGTATTAAGATGATATTAGCTTCATAAAATATATTAGGTAGAGTTCCTTTTCCCTCAATATTTGGAAAATTTTGAGCAGGATTGGTGTTAGTTCTTTTTGGAATGTTTGATAAAATTCCCCTGTGTAGCCATCTGGCCCTGGGCTTTTCTTTGTAGGAAGATTTTTGATGACTGATTGAATCTCTTTACTTGTGATTGGTTTGTTGAGATCATCTGTTTGTTCCTGAGTCTGTGTAGCTTGTTTATGTGTTTCCAGGCATTTGTCCATTTCATCTAAGTTGTCTAGTTTTTTGGCATATTGTTGTTCATTGTATCTTCTTCTTTTATTTCTTGAGGGTCTGTGGTAATGCACCCCTTCTCATTTCTGATTTTGTTTATTTGTATCCCCTCTGTTTTTCTCTTTGTCAGTCTTGCTAGTGGCCCATCACTTTTTATTGATTTTCTCAAAGAACCAACTTTTCATTTTATTGATTCTTTCTATTGTTCTTTTGTTCACCCATTCTTTTAACTCTGCTCTAACCTTTGTTATTTCTCTTCTTTTATTTGCTTTGGGGTTAGTTTGCTGTTCTTTCTCAATTTCCTCCAGGTGAGCAGTTAAATCCTCGATTTTTGCTCTTTCTTGTTTTTTAATATAGGTATTTAGGACAATAAATTTCCCTCTCAGCACAGCCTTTGCCACATCCCATAAATTCTGATAAGTTGTATTCTCATTTTCATTCATCTCTGGATAGGTACTAATTTCTCTAGCAATTTCTTCTTTGACCTACTGGTTGTTTAAGAGTGTGTCATTTGATCTCCATATATTTGTGAAAAGTTCTCATTCTTTGATGGTTATTGAGATCCAGCTTCATTCCATTGTGATCAGAGAAACTGCTGTGAATAATTTCAATGTTTTTACATTTATAAAGACCCGTTTTGTGCCACAGCACATGATCTATCCTGGAGAATGTTCCATGAGTGCTAGAGAAGAATGTATCTCCTTGTGCTTTGGGGTGCAATAACCTATATATGTCTGTTAAGTCTAATTTATTTATCAAGTGGTTTAACTTCTCTGTTTCCTTGTGATCTTCTGTCTGGTTGTTCTAACTATAGAGAAGAGTGGTGTATTAAAGTCTCCTACTATTATTGTTGAAGCATCTATCATTCCCTTCAGTTTTGCCAATGTCTGTTTCATGTACTTTGGAGCTCTTTGTTTGGGAAATATACATTTTCGATTGTTATATCTTCTTGGTGAATTGTCCCTTTTATTAATGTACAGTGTCCTTCTTTGTCTCTTATAATGTCTTTACATTTAAAGTTTATTTTGTCCATATTAGTATAGCTACTCCTGCTTTCTTTTGGTTATGACTTGTGTGGAAAATCTTTTTTTCCCATCCTTTCACTTTCAATCTATTTGTATCCTTGTGCCTAAGATGAGTCTCTTATAAGTAGCCTATAATTTTCTTAATCCAGTCTGCCAATCTGTGTCTTTTAACTGGTATGTTCAGTCCATTAACATTCAAAGTTATTACTGAAAAGTGTTTCTTGAATCCACCATCTTATCTTTTTTATTTCATTTGTCAGACCTATATATTCTTTTCTCTCTTCTCTTTTTATCCTTTAAGTTACGCTTATTGATATTCTTCAGTTCTGTGCCCTCCTCCAGACTTCCCTCTCCTGTCTTTTTTTTTCAACTTGCAGAACTCCCTTTAGTATTTCGTGTAGTGCTGGTCTCTTGTTGACAGATTCTTTCAGGATTTGTTTGTCTGTGAACATTTTAATCTTTCCATCTTTTTTTTTCTCTTTTTTAAAAAAATATGGAATGCTTCCTGAATTTGCATGTCATCCTTGCACAGGGGCCATGCTAATCTTCTCTGTATCATTCCAATTTTAGTATATGTGCTGCCAAAGTGAGCACTCTCTCCCTCAGTTTTGAAGGACAATTTGGCTGCATACAAAATTCTTGGCTGGAAGTCTTTCTGTTTCAGGATCTTAAATATGTCATACCACTGCCTTCTTGCTCCATGGTGCCAGCTGAGTAGTGTGAACTCAATTTTATGTGGTTTCCCTTGTGTACAGTAGATTGTTTTTCTCTTGCTGCTTTCAGAATTTTCTGCTTCTCTTCAACAGTTGACAGACTGATTAGTATGTGTCTTGGGGGAGACCTATTTGGATTTATTCTGTTTGGAGTTCATTGGGCTTCTTTGACTTGTATATTTATGTCCTTTATAAGGGTTGGGAAGTTTTCCCCCACTGTATCTTCAACTACTCTTCCTAGCCCTTTACTCCTCTCTTCTCCTTCTGGGACACTAATGACCCTTATATTTGTTCACTTTGTTTTGTCTATCATTTCCCTGAGATCCATTTCAGATTTTTCCATCGTTTTTGTCATTTGCTGTTTTGAGTGTTTGAAATCAGTTATCCTGTCCTCTATATTGCTCATTCTTTCTTCTGTTCTTCAAATCTGGTGTTGTGTGCCTCTAGTATGTTTTTTATTTGGTCAGCAGAGTCTTACTTTCTGTGATATCTGCTATTTTTCTATTTATTCTTTCAAATTCCTCTTTGTGATCTTCTACTGTCTTCTTGCTCTCCTTTATGCCATTAGCCACCCACTTATTTTATTAAGTAGAGTTATATGGACATCTTTGATTATTTGTTCCAGTGTCTGTGTCTCCTCTGGTGTTTTATTTTGGTCATTAAGCAGGGCTATAGCTGTCTGCACTGTGATATGCTTAGTGATCTTCTGTTGTTTTCATCACATGTAAATATCTTCATTGATTTACTTTTGGAGTTGATTTCCTTCAGTTGTCTGAAGCCTTGTGTTTGCAGGGTGGTTGTGTAACCAGATGCAGGGTATGGGGCGGGGCACAACAGTCCAGTGATATGTTGCAGTGCAGGTGTAGGTGCAGGTTGGAGACGTTACACTGGTGCTTGTGAACATTGGCACACATTGCCAGGGATGATGCAGCTGTGCCAGTGCACAGGTCTGGGGGGAGTGTAATCCTGGTGTGCACTGGTCTAGGGTGCGGGGCCCTTTGTGAGCATGTGCAGAGCTATGGCAGTGGGTTGGCATTATGCTTTCATGGGTTGGGGGTAGATGTGATCTTGCTGTGCAAGTCAGCGCTTTCTCAGAGCTGGGAAGTGTGACTGAGGGCCGTGCACATACACCAGTCTAGGGGTGCTGTAAACTGATGTTCCCAGAGCTGAGGGGCCTGACTGGGGGCCGAGAGCATGCATGGGTCTTGGAGAGCCGTAAACTGATGCACAGAGCTCAGGCAGGGCAGGGAGAGGCTGTGAGACACTATGGGTGTGTGGAGGCAGGGGTAGCCTGGGTATGGAGGTTAGTGCCCACAGCCTGTATATGTTGGTGATAGCCTGTAGGGAGTAGGGAGGGAGAGACAGTACTCAGGGCCGGTGCAGGAAAGGTGGGTTGGGCTTCACTTGGGGTGGGGGTGTGGGGTAGGTATGTGTACTGGGGATTGTTGGTGCGGGTGCATTTGGAGCAAGGGAAGTGGGGGCAGGTGATGGGGTTCAGGTGCGTGGGGTGTGGGGTGAGTTGTGGGTTGCAGGGCTGTGCTGGTGAGGGTAGTGCATTCAAGGAACACAGCTTGACTTACTTCCTAGTCCCTGTCTCCCCACCCGTGCACTTCTGTAGGCTCCACACTTCCATGTTAGGCTCCAGTTTTCTGCTTCTCAGCTCCTCAGCCCCTGCAACCCGAGCCAGTCTGTGTGGTACAGAAGGCTCTCCCAGGTCAGTTGCACTCTTGAATCACCATCTCAGTCACCATCCCGTCCTTTCTCTAACCTTTCCTTGGAACTGGGCTAAACTCGATCTATGCTATTCGGCCATCTTCCTGGAACTTATTATGAATTCTTTTTTTTTTTTTTCATGAGCAGGCACCAGGAATTGAACCTGGGTCTCCAGCATGACAGACGAGAATTCTGCCACTGAGCCACCATTGTACCACCCTTTATGAATTCATTTTTATGTTTAAGAGGGCTAATAAGCAAAGTGCCTGTGTGCACTACACACAAAATAAGCATATGTATACATACACACACATTACACATACACATGCCTTGAAAACCTTATTTGAGAGTCCCAAGAATCAACCTTAATATTTATTGCAGGGGGCGGGTAGGGAATGAGGAGTTAATACTTAAGTTACACAGAGTTTCTATTTGGGGTGATGGAAAGTTTTGGTAGGGTTAGCACAACATTGAGAACATAATTAAGAGCACTAAATTATATATTTGAATATGGTTAAAAGGGGAAATTTTAGGTTGTATATGTGTTACTAGAATAAAAATTTTAAAAATACCATAGGACAGTACAATACAAACAGTGGACCTTAATGTAAAGCAGAGATTATAGTTAATAGTGCAATTATGAAAATGTTCTTTATGAATTGTTACAAATGTACCACACTAAAGCAAGGTGTTAATAATGAGGGTGGCAGAATATATGGGAACTCTGTATTTTCTGCATGATTTTCCTGTAAACCTACACCTTCTCTAATAATATATATAATTATTTTTATATAGTATATATATTTATAAAATATTATATATACATATATATTTATGGCAGGGACAGATGACATTTTTTGACATGTTGACCTGTCCCCCAGTTTGATTTTATCCATTTGAATTTTCAAACCATAGCCTGGATTTTGGTCTCATCTTCATGCACAGGTAGGAAACAGAAAATATCAGCCTGATTCAATTTAAAATGATGATACAGATTTCTAAACTAATTCCTTTACCATATATTTAGTGTGTGGCCACTGTTTATCAAATCTATTAAGGCATGCCCAGATACAAATTATTTAGGTTAACAAAATTCAGAGTTTTTCCTACATGTCCATGATGTCACATAGTGGCTTCCCTCCTCCCCTAGCAGCCACCTCCCGTTCCCATACATAAATGGCAGCCAGCAGTGGCTAGAAACAAAGAACTCTCTCCCAGTCCCTGGATACAGTGACATTCATTCTGAGAGAAGCAGGGGCAGCTTTTTGAAGCCGACTTCTTCAGCTCGACAATAACACACAATGAGTTATTGACTTGTTTATATACGGAGCTCTTTTCAGTAACTAACTCTGACTCCCACAGTCTGGACAAATGATTGATTTCGTGGTTAGAAAAAGAGAAAGCTCTCGCGCTAAACTCTGTAGTGCAAACTACTTCTTCCCCATTTGTTCCCTAACTGAATAGGACCTTATTAAAATGCACGTTCCAAAAAAAAAAATACCTGCAGCTGGCCTTTATAACCATGTTTTGTATATATAAATAAGTAATTTGTCCCAGTCTTTTGTATATCATCAGACCATTGGAGAAACTTGTCAATATATCGGAAGGCTGATTGTGCTGTTGTTTATGCTAAGCTGTATTGCCTAGATTGATCTACATGTAAAATATATAAAATAGAATGATATTTATGGCCCAAACTAAGATTTCCAGTATAGATATAGATATTCAATTTACTTGTTTGGTCACGTTGATTTATTAAGGTCATTACACACAATACATATCACATACTTCACATTCGAATCATTAGATGTTCTTCTGAATCCAGACAAAACTATAAATGCAGAACTACAGTTGAGAGTGCTGCGACTTTGATTGGACTAATAGGCTTTCCCCCCTTTGGCTAGTACCTATCTGGAATGTCACTACAAAGTAGGGAGACGGTCAAATACCAGCTTGTGTGAAACCTTTTCTAAAGATATTAATAATCGAACTGTAGAGTAGCCATTTTGGAGTTTTTCTCCAGTAAAATAGATTTTGTTTTACCTTAATGTCATGTTAAAACTTTTACAGAATTGGACTTTGTGATTTTTAAACATGCACTTTAAAATAATTTGTGGGGTGGGGGTCAGTTAAAAACATATAAAAATTAAAGCCATCAACAGTTAGTGGCACACAGAAAATGAGATTGCTACTGTTCTGGCTGTTTCTGCAGCCTATTGTCCTCTCTTGGATGGTAGATAGTAGAACTTCCTGAGCCAGGAAATGTTTCAGGAATTCTTCAAAATTAAGAGCACTTTTTAGTATAGTCACAAGGGACCACCTATTTTATATAGAAATATCTATTTCTGAACTATGACCCTTTAGGGCCTTAAAGCGGGTCTAATACCTATAACTTAGTAACCATTTTAGGCAAAATATAGTTGGAAAGATAACTACTACAAGAAAGAATGTCTTTGGAATCTGTTGCTTCAGATGCCCCCCCCCTTTTAAATCTTTTTTTAAATTCCTGAGCACATTTATCACATTTTCCTTGAGAGAAACTGATTACATTACAGCTTCCTTTTACCTACCCAGACCATTTTCTTGAAGCACATTTGTTCTGTTTTCTTTGGTAGAGCCATTATGTGTCCTGTTTTTCCCACTTCTGCTGCTCTCTTTTACTAGTCTCTTTATTATTCCAGTCTGGTTCCATTTTTTCAATATCCCAGCAACCCCAAGTTTTTATTAATATTGAATGAGCCTAATGTCAACCTAATCATGGTTGGCTAATGTTACTTACATATTGTTAAAAGATTTAAGCAGCAAGACCTGACAAAAACGATGAATTAAACCATCCCATTTAGGCTATTCGATTTTAATGTGTACAGTGAACATCTAGGAGTGTTTTCTCACCTTTAAAAAATGGAAGATATATTTAGAACAAAGTAACTCAGTTTTCCTCTTCCCCATTTGGTGGCCCATTGGTTTTTTAGTTACGTTCAGAATTTTTAGCCAACTTGTGTCCTGATTTTTCATTTCAAGACTCTACCCTTTCTATCCATGAAAAGTCAGCCTCAGAAATTTCAAATGCTTTCACAAAAATTTATTTCATATATTTTAGATAAGAATAGCAAATCAAAAGCATCTACTTTTATCTCAATGAAGAAATAGCGACAGTAGAGAAACATCCTGCTGTTGTTACCAGGTCATGGTGCCTGAGAGGGGGTTTGCTTTCAGCACTGCATATTAATAACACTTCCGAGGGAAAATGTATTCTCTTAATTTGAGTTTTTAATTTAAATAGTTTTCTCTAAGTTATTGTATTAAAATATTTCTCTTTTGGAATGGTTTGTCTGTTTCCAGAAAAAGCCCTGAATGTGTATCCTTGTATTTTGCTGACCATTTATTTCTCCATGTCCACTAGACTCCCTGTTAGAAGCAATGCATCTAATACTTTCCGGTAATGTTGGTATGTTTTTCCCCGAGTTTATGTTTTCCCCTCAGATTATGTAATGCTTCCTTAGAATTGAGTATTAGAATGGAGGCTATTTTTCCAAGTATGATCCTTTCAAAGCAAAGAATTCTCACCTTTTTTAAGTGCTCTTGGAAGTGGTTCCAAAGTCCTGGCCCTGGGAGACTTATTAGAATCCTATCTATCTATCTATTGGGCCACCAAGCAGTTTTGTGACTCTGGCTCTGTTTTTGTTTTATTTTGTGTACCTTCCAAAAAAAAAAAAAACTCTGCTCTGTATGTTTTTTTTTTTGGCATGGGCAGGCACCAGGAATTGAACCCAGGTCTCTGGCATAGCAGGTGAGAATTCTGCCACTGAGCCACCATCACACCACCCTCTGTATGTTTTTGATTTAGAAATTTATTTTTTATGGAATTGATGAACTTGTTGAATATTTGTACTCTTTTACCCCATCACCTCCAAGATGAGAACCCCTGTAATAAAGAAATAAACATAGAGACTTGAAACTAGTATATTTTGCCACAATTCACACATATGCTTCCACGTATGGAAGTTAAATTGGGTATTTGACTTTTTAAAAATATTATGTCTTTTGTATCACTTCATCACAGGAACATATATTCTCTGAGGAATGTGATCCTAAGAAGAGATGTTTAAAATTCTTTCAATGCTTATCAACTAGGACAGGGATTGGCAAACTCCTACTCACTGGACAAATTTGGCCTGTCACCAGGTTTTCATTTTAAATAAAGTTTTATTTAAACCCAGCCACATTCATTCATTTATGTTTTGTCTATTTTGTGCTACAATAACAAAGTTGAGTAATCACAACAGAGATTTATGGCCCCTCTGCAAAACCTAAAATATTTGTTCTCTGGGTCTTTCAGAAAACCTTGGCCAGCCCTTCATCTAGGGTGATCATCAGAATCGCCTAAAGATCCCTGAATCTCTCTCCTCTACCAAAACAGTATCTCTGCTGTACTGAACTGTACCATACATCAGCTGATGGAGCGCTCACAGGCCTGGTGCTCCTCTTCCAGCATATATGCACAGCTAGGTTGAGGGACGCCAGATCATCGAATCTTCCCTTCCCCACATTTTATTCCAAGCATAGGAGTGGGTCTTCAAATAGTATGGAGTAAAGATTCAGGTGGTTTGAACATGATTTGCCAGGTACACAGTTGAGAAGACATCAACGACAATAACACCACAATCAATAACAAAACAAAACAAAGAACATGGGTCATCAATCTTTTCTTTCCTCTAATGCTCAAAAAGGAGACACAACATAGGAAATCCATTGTTTGAAAATGGTTAAATATTCCAGTTCAATGGATTCCATATCAGGCTCCTGTTTTCTTTCTTTCTATTAATGCCAGTCTGTTGAGTGAATATTTTTGTTTGATTTTAAAAGCTTTTTCCTTTTGTTGAAAATAGTGTTATAGTGTTTTGTTCATTCAGGGATTATTTATAAAGAAATACAGAAAGGGCCACATTAGCCTTTTTGTAATAGCAGCAGTAGAAAACCTTTATCTGGCTCTGTAAATGGATCAGTTTGGAGGTAATTGTTTAGGTATTTAGACATATGATCTTTTGTCCTGAAATGTTATAAATTATTTGGCACTGTTTTAGAGTGTTTTAACCAACAATTGCTTTTTGGGGTATGACCTTGAATTCTTATCCTGACATAAAAACAGGCAATTTGTTCCCTGCTGACACTGAGAAACTTTAACAGGAAATATTAGCCTACTTAAATAGAAAAAGTTATGTTCATTTTAATTTAAAAAAGTTCTCAGTATCAGATGTCTGCATTTAAGAAGGTCTCCAATCTATACTTTAGTAAACCTTAAAACAATAAAAGGAAAAGTGAAAAGATTCAGAGTGTATTAAATATTTTAAATATAGAAATGAACTTGCACAGTTTACACTTATTTAACTTAGATGGAGTTCACTTTCAGATAAGTATGGGCAAAATTAATAGGAAATCATTTTGTATTACTATGCCAAATTAGTTGTTTGAAAAAAATGTTGCTCTTAGTGGTTAATGATTATCTGTTTTCTTTTTGCTAATTTTTTTCTAGTTGAACCTTGCCATGAATGAACAGAAGGAGGAAATTACTGAAAAAGGCATTCTTTCATTGACAGCAAAGGAACTCCATAAGGCACAAGAAGAAGTAAGGAGTTTATTTTTAAACTGAAATATAAAACTACAATGTATACCAATTTTCAAAACTTAACCTAAATTTTATGTGGGGTCTGGTATTAAACCAACTATTGCTAGCTGATAACAACGTATAATAGAAAAAAATTGATCACTGGAAATCACTTCATTGACATAGAGAGTGAAAAATGATTATATGTTTGAAAATATAAATCATGTTTCAGTTTTCTGAGACAGACTTATGAATATATTCTCTTAAGTTTTCTAAATTCATAAATTATTACATGCAATTTGAAAGTGAAAATTATAAAAAGACAGAATCTTTTTTGAACTTTGGATAAATACTAACTCTTGTTTTTATTTTTTTACCTTCTAAGAATAAAATTATTATTCTGAATTTTAAAATGTTAACAAAATCATCTCATACCAAGGGAAAAACTGTAGTTTACAGTTGTCAAGCCTAGGTGAGCTAATCATAAGATTCTGTAGGTGATATTGTAATGAATAACGATTAAAGCAAGACTTCCTCTCTCTAAAGCTCATGCTGTGAAGTTGACAGCATATTCCATAAATGAAATAATAATACTAAATTGGTAGACAGAAGGGAAAATGATTTTCATGTAGTTCTTGGGCTGCAAAAGCATTTAATCTTTCTGAGGAAAGAACATGAATTTTCTAATTTCCATGTACTACTGTTAGTAAATAAAATCTATGAGCAACTTAAGGAATAAGATAGTGTGAATATTTTAAAAAATAAACTTCTCATGTAATTCTCTTTTGACATTTTGGTAAAGAAATCTACCCAAGCTTTGAAGGTTTAATATTTTCTTATTATTGTGATTGCAAGTCCTTTACTGACCATCTATTTTGCAGTAGATTCTCAAGTACAATGCTTTGAAATTTTGTGGGTGAATTCAAGTCTTATATTAAAAACCATATTAATATTTGGGCTTATATTTGTCTGGTATTAAAGACTATATTTTAAACCTTAATTAGCAATCTCAGTAGAGAATATTTTATTTAACAGTTCGACTTGAATAATTTTAACAAATTTGCATAGATTTAAGGTATAGTACTTACTCATTCCACTGAATCTTAAATTAAAAGACTAGGTTGTTGACTATAAATTTTAAAACTATCCTCATCTAATCATCTGAAGCATGAGTTGGAGAATGTTATTATATTTTCATAGTTTAAAAAGAATCTATCCTCTGTCTTGATATGTTAAACTTTAGGAAATGGAGATATATCCTTCTAGATTAAGTAGTATGATTAAAATTATGTCTATAAAGGCATAAATATTACTAAAGATTAAATAGAAAATAATCTAAAAGAATATACAGATTATGTATTTCATCTCCTTTAATTATTGCAATCATTTTTAATAATTAACATTTTATGAAAAATTCCAATTCCAATGGGTTTGAAAACCTGAACTGGACCAGGAAAATAGTCATTATGCTAAATATAAATTTTAACTCTACCTCATTGGCAACATTGGGAATGAAAATGATCAGTTCTGGAAAATCCAACAGTATTTTTACTTGTTTGGTATTTCTTCTCTTTCTTCTTTATTATCATCATCCTAATGTTTATTTAGCCTTGTATACTACAATGTACTTCCCACACAGTGAATGCACATGAACATCTAAGAGTATTACTGATACATGCTTATTCCAATACTGCATTTGCATTTCCCTATTTGGTCACATACTTATCAGATATTGTTCCAAATGCCTTTTGTTTGCTTCAAAACTCAAATACACAGTAAAGGGAATATGCATTGGGTATGATGTGTGTGTGTGTGTGTGTGTGTGTGTTCTAACCTCTATAAGTGTTTCATAGACTGTGGAGATAATTTCTAAATCATTACTTTGAAAGTGATTATACTAATTTGGATGTATATGTTCCAGTGTTTTGTTTAGAAAAAGTCATTTACGCTAATTTATAGCCCTATTTCGTATGCTGACATGAAATCCTGATGATGAAAAAAAATTGGGAGAGGGCAGTTATATAAATATAATTTTTTGCTCATGGGTTAATTAATTTTTGAAAAATATTACATTTGTAGATATGTCTCAAAGCTCAAATTCAACATCATAAAATCTGAGATTTAGCTCCCTTTCTGCTGCCTATTGTTTTATTTCCAATAATTCATCCACATGAAAACTGGTAATAGTAATAATAATAATATATGCATCAATAAAACCACTTTGAGGTTGTATGTTAATATAGCTTTTTGGAAACTGTTGAATGAAAATCCAGCATGTAATTTATTATTGGCAGTTTAGAAGTATATTATTCCAGGTTTTCTGAAAAGTGGATACCAAGATAGGATTAAATGTGTAAGGGTTTTATTAGGAGAAATGCCTATGAGAGAAAAGAGGGAGAGAGCTGGGAAAGACTGGGAGAACCATCAGACTGAGATGCAGGTGTGGCCTTGAGTGAAGGAGAGAGGAAAGGAAAACTGGGTGGAAGTATCCTAGTCCACTATGCAATCTAAGCTGAAAGTTGGCCATCAGGGGAGCCCTGTGACTTCCAGGAATGGACCTGCCTTGGTATCCTGCTGCTCTCAGCCCTTGGTGCCAACCTACAATGGATTCCAGAGCCCAATAGCTTGTGCCCTTGACCATAATGGTCCTGTTGTTAGAGGCGCATTCTTATAGCCACCTTAAAAGCTAATGTTGTCATCATCCTTGTTGCCATCAATGCAGCTCTACTGCTGGTGAGTCATGAAGACATTTGAAATGTATCCACTTTCAATCTCCTGAACTATATGAACTGATAGGGTGTTAGGCCTACAGGAACCATGTAAGTGATCATCTGGATAGAAACAGGATACATGTCTTTACAAAGTATTTCCTATCTGGGGAAGTAATAGGTGCAGGGCACTGTAGGTTTCCTGATAATTTCACTACAGATCATCTCTCCAAGCCAGTGGATACTTAACTTTGTTCACAGGCTCTATGTCTTTTCCAGACTTCTTTCATCAAGTAATGCTTACGTTCTCTTTTTAACCTGAAGAATACTGTACTCTTGAGCCTGCAGCAAAGAAGAGATTTTAGAAAGTTTAAAATACCCATTTTCATCACCCTGGCCCCTTTTTGGTTCTTCTTAATTATGTTGTTAATAACAAGATTTCTTAGTCCTGAGTTTAAGCACCTACTTCTAAGACCATTCCATATGTTACATGCCAGATGACATTCCTAGCAGAGGTTGCTGCCCTCTGAGCTGATTTCAAGTGACAGTTCTGTGCAAAGTGCTCTCGAGTCCTCCTTGATAACACAGTTGGACCCTGGGCCACAGGGCATTCAGGCTGACAGCTGAATTCATCACCAGGAAAACCAGGAGCTTTTCAAAGAGTCGTTAATAAGAGCCAACGTACAGTATTCAGGATGTATGGTTCCGAATGTACTTCAGTATATATAATTTTTAGAGTGATTATAAAGAGAATAATACTTTGTGCTGATTATAAATCATCCTGAGAACTTCCTTCTCTGTGCTACAAAAACCTACCTGTATGTTATAGATATGTGTACATCTACATTCTTTCAGAAGTACAGTTTGTTTCCTAACCAGAATACTCAATTTTTTTTTTTTTTGCTTCCTTCTTCTCATTTGTCACTTTCCCAAATTCTGTACAAGTGTCACTTCCATGCTACAGTACCTTGGAGAGTGAAGAGTAAAATGTGTAGGCTTTCTGCTGCAGCATGTGATGGTGCATTTTTTCAACATATGCATACGTTGCCTTCTTTTATGAATGGGACTGGTAGGGTCAGATAATGTTTAAAGGGAAAGGCTTTATGTCTCTCAGGGTTCTATGTTTCCACATGGCTGCCCCCACACACACATAGATTGAATTATGAACAGACCCATTAATGCTGGGATCACAAAAGGTCAAGTTTTGTCTTCTTTTACCCCTATTCACATTGCTTTTGTAGGAGAAAAAAAAGGGATTTGCAGAAAAAAAAAATCATGATGAAGACTTTTAAAGAGCATTTTTTCCCCTTTTTGAAGCACTCTTATTTGAAGAAATCATATATGTAAAATAATTCAGGCATATTGTATTACCTACCAGATTTTAGTATATATTGCTATTTCATGTGTAGGGTTATCTTTAAGGGTGATATGTTTTTTATAATAACTGAACAAAAATGCAGCATTCTGAGTGAAAAAGACCTTATGAATATGTAAATTAACATAAAGCTCCCATAAAATTGAATGGAAACATTATCAAAATCTTCAGTGGCAAGATCCTTGACATACACCCTCCCGTATTTAAGATATAAGTCAATCTTTGCTAGGACATCTTATTTTATGCTTTTAAATTATTTTTTTTAAAAAAACAGGTTATTAGTGGTGTAATTTTGCTTCATATACATTAACAGATTATCAGGGCCCAACAAAAATGGCAAAAATGACGGAAAAATTTTAAAGCAACAAAGAATTCATGTCAGCTGAAACTTTTAAGGCTTAAACCAATAGCTCCTTAGAATGCAAATGACATCATCAGTTGTATGGTTGGTTGATAACTGATGTCACATGAAATTTCCTATCAGTGGAAGGCTATGAACTGTGACAGTAAAACCAATCCTATATAAACATGCTCTCAAATCAAAGTCTGAAATTCCTCCCTTTTTTTCTTTTGGTGAAAGCTTTTGGTTTTACAGCACAAGGTGCAGAACATAAAATTAAAGAGAACAGTGTATTGACTAGCAAACTATATTGTTATTAAACTTAGTAGATTTTAAAGACTATCAAAAAATGATAATTTCCTGACTCACATGATGCTGGGGATGGGTTTAGAGAGAGTCACTGCTTTCCAGAAACGGGTCTTCTCTTTAGGACCTTTGGGTCTTGGCTTTTAATTTTGTCAGATTACCATTAAGAGCAAGTCATCTGTCCTATTTAGGTATTGAGTTTTGATATGATATATATTATTACTGATCATTTTGAGGAGACTACTGTTAGAGGGTAATATTATCTGATAGTGAAGATGAAGCTGAAAATATTGACTAATATTGGATCATATATCATTTCTATATTTAAAATGTTACAACTTTCTTATGAGGTTAACAGTACTATGGGAAGCACAGAAATTCATTCCAGAAAGTCAGAAAAAGAGGACCATGAGAACAATGTCACTAGATTTAATAGTCTACAAATAATATATATTCTCTTCCTTTCCACATTTTCCTTTCATCTCTTTCTTCCCTGCTTATATTCCCCCATTCAACTTTTTTATTTCTTCCTTCATCCTCTTTTTGTTCAGTTTTTTTTCTTTAACTCATTTTTCTCTCTTTCTGTAAACATTAGGACTTCTCTTGATTTCCAAAGTTTTATTCAAGTTCCACTGGTGGACCATGAGGGGACTTCCTTATGACTGGGTAATAGAAATGTCCATAGACTTTCATTTCAACTCACAGTTAAAGACTGTCTATTAGTTGCCTACTAATGAGTCATTAAAGGTTGCAAGGATATAGTCTAAAGCCTTACATTAATTAGCGTTTGGTAGACTATGCTGCATAAGTCGTCAAGTCCCAATTCTCAGAGACTTAAAACAAATATTGTTTATTGCCCTCCTTATATGATGGACTCTCCATGTATCCCCTTGGTCTGGGATCCAGGGTGGAGGAACAGCCTCTACTGGGGCATTGCTGTTTCATAGCAGGGGGGAAAGAGCAATGGCAAAACCATGCAATGAGACTGAAAGCTTCTGCTCAGAAGTGGCATATGTTATGTCTGCTCACATCTCATTAGCCAGAGAAGGTCACATGGGAAATTCTGATGTATCTATATATCTGGGAGAGAGGCCCACCTGCCACTCTTCTCTCAGAGATAAGTGCTTGACATAAATGACAGAGAACTTTTGACACACAAACTTGAAAAAATATTTATCATCTGCACCTTAATAGAAAAAGTTTGCCAAACTTGTATTTAGAAGAAAGAATTATTTAGAGGGCATAAATTGTTGATCACATAGGGACAAATAAGAGAGCTATGGGAGACAAAAAAAAATAGGAATCATTTTAAATTAGCTTACTTATATCCCCATTAATGCTCCTAAAAGTCATGGCAAAAGTTAAATTTAATTGAAGTATTTTATATATACTTCATCATATATATATATATAACTGAAATGTGTAGAGTGCAAAAATAAATATTCAAGTTGTGTGGATAATCGTACAAACTTGCTTTCATTGACTCTTTCCCCCCTGCACCCTGTGTAGGAGGGATAGAAAGCATAAGTTAATCATCATAGATGGAGTGTGGACCAGGATAAAGACTATTTTCAGCCAAGAGATGGAAAGAGGATAAATTGTCTGATACATTGGAGACTCTTGGAGAAGGGTTTCCTGTTTTTTCTGTCATTGAAGTGAAGTAGAGATCATATGCAGCAAATAGTTGAGAATTTCTATCTGCCTCATGTGAAATAGGGGTAGAGATAGAAAAGAGTGTGAGAAAAGACAGCAAAAACTCGATATGTAGAGAGCACATGGATTTTAAAAAGAAAACACTAAAATAATACACTGTATATATTTGACACCTATGACAGGTTAGATGCTGTGTTGTGCATTCCTTAATTTCATTTAATTCTCACAATATGGTAAAGCTGGTATTGTTCATAATATACCCATGAGGGTTTTATTTGTTCAAAGTCTCTGAGTTATTAAGCGGGGAAGCAAGAATTTTAATCCAAGATTTCAAAGTCCATGCTCTATTCAGAATCATTCATAATTCTAAGTGGGTCTAATTTAATCACTTTAAAGGTCATGAATGAAGTGAATTTCTACTATTCATCTCCTTATTCTATTTATATCATATCAACCAGTGTTTAATAAAGACCCTAATTTATTAGAGAGTATGTTTATAGAAAACAGTGAATTAAAAATCCAGTGAATCACAAAGAGCAGTAATGATTTTTAATTTGTGAACTATATGGATTGAAACATTAACTTACTGTTTCTGAGTCCTCAGCATGTCTTGTCAATAATCCATAGTCAAATTCACATCTTTCTTAAATATTCTGATTAGAAATGTAGTACATATTTCTAAGGTTTTGTTGTTATGTATTCAAAATATTATCTAGAACAGAATATTTTAAGTTTGGATAGTTTTGGAAATTGTATTTGTAAATTTGGGAAAATGATATTTTGAAATATTTGGAAGAAAAATAGAGTGATTTAATAAAAAGATCAACTAAAAGTGAATGAATGCAATAGGTGCATTAAACATTTTAAATGTAACACATGCATATGTAAAATAAAAATATTCCCAAGAAGAAAGTACATATGGTAAAATGAAATATCGTGGATGGTATATAAATTGGATTTTTTAAGTCCTAGGAAAGGTCTTACTCTGTTAAGCAGTTTAAAAGTCCTTCACAAACTTGTTTGATGTATATATTTCCTTAAATACTGTTTTCTTTTCATACCAGGAGATATTTTCCATTTAGCAATTGTAAATGGAATCCCATATTACCGAAGTGAAAATTTTCATATATAAAATTTGTTGACAAATGGATACATATCTTCTATTCTTTTTACTTGAAAATGTGTCTGTACTTAAATTCTTGTATTGAAGTTCTTTTTTCCCCCCATCAAGCTAGGCATTCAAGAATCGAATAGGTGTGACATCAACAATTACTTCTTGCTAACAACTCTTGTAATTTAACCCCTTCAGGTGAGCAGGCTGATTGATGAATTGCAGACAGCTATCAAAAGCAACAGAGGTCATCTCTCTAAACTTGGCCCCCAATTACAGGCTGAGCAGGAGCAATTCTCTTCTTCTGTCTACCAACACATTAAAACCCTTCCAGCAAACACTCTTCTCCCAGGTGGCCTGCACCTCAAGGTGGGTGTCATTCTGCGATGCTCCTTAGGTTCAGCCAGAGACGTAAACATTCTGCTCTACCTGAAGACCCTTGTGACAAGGCCACTCAGCTGGAATTTCTTTTTATATTGTCTTTCTCAGACTAGAGCTTGGCTCATCAGCTGTGATATTACCATTCAGAGACACACTTTAAAAGAAAATACGTAGAGACTTTGAAATGAGGGTTTATAACCTTTAACTAGCTTTTCAAGTTAGAAAAATGATAAAGGAGAATTTTGATCATGTCATGAGATCATTTGCATACTCTTCCAAGAAACTTGTATTTTTCACAGCAGTCACGGTGTGTTTCAGGTTTTAAAAATAAATTATTTGGAGAAATGGGCAAGCTTTAATAATTGACAGACAGTAGCAATGGGATTTGGAGGTGAAAGGCCAGTTGACTGATTGATGTTCAAGCTACATTTCCAAGGAAAAAGATCTATATTGGATAAATGTGACACATGTCTGAGTTCACTTGGGAAAATCAATACTTAAGAACATACTGGGAATAAAGGTGAATTGGTTATTTGTCAGAACAAGATGGCTAAATGTCCTGGACTGCTTTCTGCTACTGCCATCTTAGGAAGAGAAAAATAATACTTGACTAAAGTGGTTTAGACATTGAATACTTAGGAAATACATACTTTTGTTTTCATAATAGAGTATCCATGTTAAGTCCATAAAGTTATAGAGTTCTATATTTTCATGTCCTATATTTCAAGAGACTATGATTAGTAAACTTTGAATTGCTCGAAGTATGGCCCTTCTCAAATTAAGGAACTTCTGTTACTACAACTCTTCATTTCCTTTTGATTATGTCATGAACATAAAAGGGATGTAATAACATTTAGAGGAACTGTATTTTGATCTGCCTTCGTCTCTGTGATTACTCTTTCTTAACAGTCTTATTCTGCATATAGCATTATGAACATTATATTTTCTATCTATAAATTATATTTTCTATCCATATTTGTATTTTGAATTAGAAAATTACCATGTGTATGACTTTGCACATAAATTTAGACTCTCACATACTGGATGCTGGTAGTCTAAAATCAAGATGTCAGCTGGGAGTGCTTTGTCCGAGCATTCTAGGGAAAGCACCCTTCCCTGCCTTTTCCAGCTTTTGGTGGCCCCAGGTGTGCCTTGGTTTATGGCTGCATCACCATCTTCACATGGTTGTGACCATCTGCCTCTATCTTCACATGGTTGACTTCTTCCTGTATGTCTCTGTCTCTGTGTCCATATTTCCCTCTTCTTATAAGACACACGTCATTAGCCCATCCTAGTCCCGTATGACCTCATCTTAACTTGATTACATGTGCAATGACCCTATTTCCAAATTAGATCATATTTACAAGTCGTGGGGCTTAGGATTTGAACATGTCATTTTTGGGGACACAATTTAACTCACAGCACTGTGTACAATTAACCTCTGGGGAAATGTAATTCCATGTTAAACAGGATAATTTGTCATAGTCTGTGCTGGTCAGCTAAGGGTTTAGGAAGAAATATTCAACTGACATCAAGATTACAGGATTCCTTTAGATCAGTAGCATTGTTCTCTTTCATTATTATAACTTTATTGCAGAACAATCCTGCTATTTTACAGAGCACTTGCTATTGGTTAAGAGAGAAACCAGGTGAGAGAGTTTGGTTGCGTTAATGCCACTTGTCCTTAACTATCATAGGAACTGTAACCTGACCTGGAAAAAATAAAAGTATTTTTCCCTCCAAAGTTCTTTGCTTATTTCTGAACAATTCTATCACATATTTGCCTTAGCAGGTGGGCTTGATAAAAAAATATTTAACTTTTGGAGCTGAATTGTTACTCTTATGTATTTCTCTTTCAATGTACTTCAAAATTCTAGCCATACCACCAAACAAAAAAAAGGAAATGTATATATATGTAAAAGCCATATTGTCTAGACTCACTGTGCTATCCAATATGATAGCTACTAGCCGCATGTGGCTATTTAAATTTAAATTTTTATTAACTGGAATTTAAAAATCCGGTGCCTTAGTTACACTAGCTACATTTCAAGTGCTCAGTAGCCATATATGTTTAGTGGCTTCTCTTTTGGGCAATGCAGCATAGAGTATTTCCTTCAACCTAGAAATTGTATTGGACAGCGCTGGATAGAGTGTTGTATTGAAGCTGTGATTAAAATGTTTCAAAAGAAAACCGGTTGAGGAATTGGCTTGTTTGACATGGGAGATCAGTAAGTAAAAGAACCCAGGAGGAAATCGTGCAAAAGCTTCAAGGCCAAGGAGCTTATTTGATTTGTAGATAAATAACACAGCAACTAACTCCAGGCAGAGGGGACGGTGGGAAAGAGTAACCCCTGTTCTTATTGCAAAGTACCATCGACTTACCTGGCACAGGAAATGAATCTAACCCAGGTGTCATTAGCTCCCCTCTTCAACAGAAGCTGACACTGTTTTGGCAGAGCCGAGCTTGGTAAAATTCTTGTTCCCTTTACTAGCTTGCAGAAAACTTTAGACTATTTCAGAAATATTGTGGCTTTTGCCATTTCATTCAAGTTTCGGTAAGATCCTAGGAAGGGTAACGACATTCCATTAGTTCAATGACCGACTCATGCTGATTTGCCTGGCACTTTCCCAGATTTCACACTGCAAGGCCTGCATCGCAGGAAACCCTCGGTCCCAGAATAACTGGGATGGTTGGCCAGCCTAGTTTCACCTCCAGAGTTCCCTCTCCTCCTCTACTCAGGCATTATCCTTTTTGATGATTTTTTTCCCCATGAAGTGCTTAGTACCACTCACTTCTCCCTCTTCCTACCCTGATTTTCTCCTTTAGAACATCCACTTTCTTTCACGGAAAAATTCTTCTTCCCACTTCCTAAGAAAGCTGGACATCAATCCCATCCTCTCATGGTAGGGCAGTGGTTTTCAATCTAGCTGCATATTAGAATCATCTGGAAACCTTTTAAAAAGACCAATGCCCAGGCCCTTCCCCACCGCCCCCACCCCAAGATATTTTTATTTAATTGATTTGATTGGTGTGCTGGGGCCAGCTTGCCCAGGCTTGTGAACACCAACTGGTAAATTTTCAGGAGTTTTGAGAGCCAGTTGTCAAATATAGCCATTATTAAAGATTAAATTCTATAAACTTAAATAGTCATATTAAAAGCAGAGGTAATAAATAAATATTCTTCGCTTCCTAATTATTTTATTACGTTTGACTATTACCTGTGCTCTTAAGGTTATTTATGCCTATTTTGTCTCCCTGGTGAAAATAGTGTATGATAGGGTGTTACTGCCCATCTCTTCCCAAGCTCATGTTCAGAGATGAAATGTTGATAACTTGAAATTAGCCACAGTCAGAGTATTTATAGCACAGAAATGGGCAAATGCTACACATGAGGGCTTGGTTTATTGTTCTGTTGATTGTTTAGACCAGGGGATGGCAAAGTATAGCCCGTGGACCAAATCTGCCTGTTTTATGCCTGTTTTACTAGAACACTGCCACATGTATTTGTTTATGCATTGTCTGTGGCTGTTTCACACCACAACAGCAGAGTTCAGTACTTAAGAGAGAGCCCATATGTATGGTTTGAAAAGCCTAAAATATTTATTATTTGGCCCTTTACAGAAGAGTTTGCCAACCCCTGACCTAGTGTTGAGTAAGCAATGGAAAATATGTTTATAATGCAGATTAAACTTAGATGTGTGCAATTTCTGTATCTGTTACGTTTTGAATAGCACAAAACACTGAAGACATACTCTTCCAGTATACAGTAACTATTACCTCATTCAGCCAAGAAATTGCTCATGTCATTGATTAACAAGAACAGTTCTCATACATTTTTCTTCTTTCACTTTTGTTTTACCCATTAATATAAATGAAAACCTCAATCAACATTTATGTCGTAACTAAATTTATTTGTCAACTGCCACCATAGGTTGGTTATAAATACAAGACTTAGCAAAGAAACTTAACAAAAAGAAATTTCACAACTCAACAATAAAAATACAAACAACCAATTTAAAAATGAGCAAAAGACTTGAATAGATATTTCTCCAAAGAAGATATGCAAATGACCAACAGCACGTGAAAAGATGCTCACATCATTAGCTATTAGGGAAATGCAAATGAAAACCACAATGAGCTTCCTCCTTTTCATACCCACTAGAATGGCTACTACTAATAAAAGAGAAATAACAAATACTAGAAAGCATGTAGAGAAATAGTTGGGTATGTAAAATGGTAAAGTGGTGGTGGAAGAGAGTTTGGTAGTTCCTCAGAAAGTTAAGTATAGAATTACCATTTGACCTGAGAATCCCACTTCGATGTATATACCCAAAAGAATTGAAAGCAGGGACTCGGACATTTGCCCATTGTTGTTCATAGCAGTATTATTCACAATTGCCAAAAGATAGAAGCAATCGCAAGTGTCCATCAACACATGACTAGACAAACAAAATGCAATGGAGTATTATTCAGCTATAAAAAGGAAGGATGTTCTGATATGTGAATGAAGACATCATGTGGAGTGAAATAAGCTAGACACAAAAGGACAAATATTGTATGATCTCTCTGATAAGAAATAATTAGAATAAGCAAATTTGTAGGCACAAACTAGAATACAAGTTACCATGGCCAGGGTGGACGTAGGGAATGTAGAGTCAGTGTTTAATTGATACTGAGTTTCTATTTGGGATGATAGAAAAGTTTTGGTAATGGATGGTGGTGAAGGCAGCACAACATTGAGAATGTAATTAACACCACTAAATAATGTATTTGAATGTGGTTAAATGGGAAATTTTTAGGTTGCATTTATGATACTAGAATAATCATTAAAAAAATAGGACTGTACAACACAAACTGTGACCCCTAATATCAACTATGAACTATAGTTGTAAAATTGTAATAATATTGTTGCATAATTATGACAAAGGTACTGCACTAATAGGAGGTGCTAAAATAGGGAAAACTGTGTGTGTGAGGGGGATTATGTAGGAACTCTATACTTCCTGCATGATTTTTCTGTGTACATACAACCTCTGTAATAAAAATTTTTTAAATAATCATTCAAAGCCTTCTGTGAGTATCAATTGCCTATGTGAAATTTACAAGTGAGTATTGTATATCTTATTATTATTTGCAAGTTATGTCCTATATATTCTTTAAATCAGTAGAATTTATGATCATGTCTCCTTCCCCAACAGCTTCTTAAACATTTTCCAGCACATCTTGAGGTATGGTCCAGGCATCAGTTTGATTTTTTTTTAAGCTCCCAGGTAATTCTATTGAGGGTTGGGGACCACAGCTGGATTATCAAAACAATTTTTAAAATATAGCTACTATATACAAAGAAATTCTCATTTCAAGTCTCATTTCAAGTCAAATTCTCATTTACTACCAGTAAAGTGGGTGATGCTAGCAGCAAAATCACTTATTCCACAATTATAGAAGGGAAGAATTTTCTTCTTTGAATAGTATCTATAAAATGAGCAATTTCACATTATTTTATTTAGTATTTTACCTTTTCCTTTTCAAGATTTATTTTCATAGGGAAAATTAGAGAGCAAAGAAATAAAAAGACTTCTTTGGCTGGAATGGCCAGTCTTGAGCATATAATATTGAGATGATAAGTGAAGTCAGCCAGGCCTCAGGTGCCTGGACTCACAGCTAGTTTACATTTTCTGCTGACTAGGTAACTGCTTCTATATCACTCTGAATAGGCTGCAGTCTGTAGGCCAATTTAAAATGAATACTAACTTCAGATGTTTGGTGCAGTAGAATGTGAAAGTAAATTAGGCAAGAACCTTAAACAATTTAAGGGCAATGCAAATAAATGTGTTTATGAGATACAGGAATATCTATATGTCTGAAATTTCATTTCTTAAAATTTTACTGCTAATGGTTTTCTTCTTTATTGGAAACTTATACAACAGTCAATAACATGCTTTGTTATGATAAAAGAAAGTTTTCTGGCTATGACTACCTTTTCACATCAGAAAAATTGATAAATGAAAGGAGCCTTAATCACTGGTCCACACTCCTAGTTGTTCAACATCACCCTCTAGTGGTGGCCATCCTGAATTGTAGTAATAGTCCCCAAGAACATAAAAAGGTCCTTGGCATTTTCAGAGATCCCTTCCACCAATCTTGCTTAGAGGAGAATCCTCCAAGTACTGCTTTCATTTCAAAGCCCCACCCTTTCTTTCCCTTAGAATTGGGCCAGATGTAAGGTACAGAGAGCTTTCACTTTATCTCTCTCCAGCTTCCTCTTTTTTTCTATCAGCCCTGCAGATAATCCCAGTTTACATGGAAACTGTCTGATTACGTGCAATGTAAACTCTCTCAAGCTATCTCAAAAGGGGATTAAAGGAACATATGAAGGAATCTTACAGAAATGAAAGCCAGGAAATATAGCAGGGTTTCCCATGAAAGTCGGCACTTTTTCATCTCTCTGACTCTTTGAATCCAATAATCTCTTATCTGTGTCTCTCTGTGAGACCTTTCCATTTCTTGTTTCCTTCTGCAAGCTGGCTTTCTCTTTTTACTCTTTTATATATGTATATGTGGGAAAAAAATTATGGCCTGCAGTCCTCACCTTTATGTTTAAATGGTCATCATTATCCGAATACAATCTTGATGTCATCTGGTTCAAATTATTTAAAGAGAGAATCTGTTCTGATTGGTCCAGACTTGAATCAGGTGCCCAGCACAATTCAACTAGCTGGGACCAGTAGATGGGGAGAGTTGAGTCACATGCTACCTTTCCAGTGATTGGGCTGGAGGGGGAAGCTGGTCATGGAAGGCAAATTAACTGACATGTACCATTGCCTCATATAAAATTAAATGAAATGGAGTAAATTACTTTACATTGCCCATGGTAATGATGTCTGTTCTCAGCTTCCCTCCCCCAGCATGTCTAGCTTGATAGAAAAGAAACTGAGATCTGTAGCTTTCAAACTAGGCCTATCTGAAATAGCCAGGCAATAGAGACAAAACTGGGTTTCAATATATACCCTAAACATTCAGAGTTGCAAATTTTTAGACTTGGGGAGTGTTCTTCACTCCCTTGCTAATTAGAACTTGCTAATTACAACAAAGAGATATTGAACAAAGGTTGCGGTGTATCATCTTGCACTCATTCCCTTATTAGTTGATAGCAGTTGTCTGACCACCCCTGGGCTGTGGATAATCTGCTCTGCACTCAGACACTGTCTCTAGCTCAGCTTCCTGTAACTTGATGTCCACAATGGCCTTGTCTTTTCTTGTTATGAACATTTGTTTCTCATTTTATGGAAAGTACTATGTGGAGTATTAGATGACATACTCAATACACAAATACATTTTTCATTTTTAATCATTAAAAAAATCTCCTTTTTATTCATTTTGATCTTGGAGAAAATGTCTGATAGAATAATGAATGGGATGATCATCTTCCTAATATTCTTGATTTGATTATTTATATCAATCTGTTAAATATATATATAAGCCCTCTGCTCTAAAACTCAAAAAACCAAAATAATCAATTGTAGCCATCATCATCTACTTGAACAGTGGTTCTCAAGTAGAGCCTGGAGGCAGGGTGCGGTGGTTTGGAACTGTATATACCCCAGAAAATCATGCTCTTAAAGCTAATCCACTCCTGTATAGGATCTTTTGATGAGGTTACTTCAGTTAAGGTGTGAAGTACCTCATTCAGAATGGGTCTTAATCCTCTTACTGAAGTCCTTTATAAAAGGAAAGCATGCAGAGAGAGAAAGAAAAAGCCATGGAAGCAAGAAGCTGAAAGTAAGGAAACCTGGAAGAGAAGGGAGAGACCAGCAGATGCCACCATGTGCCTTGCCATGTGGCAGAGAAGCCAAGTATCGCTGGCAGCCAGTCTTCAGGAAGAAAGCATTGCCTTGATGATGCCTTGATTTAGACATTCTCACAGCCTCAAACGTCAACTAATAGATTCCCATTATTTAAAGCCACACCATTTCATGGTATCTGCTTTGAGCAGCCTAGGAAACTGAAACAGTTTTATATTTGCAATAGTGGGTGCTGCTATTGCAAATATAAAAATGCAAAAACAGCCCTGGATTGGGTTATGGTTAAAGGCTGAAAGAATTGTATGGTGCTTGATAGAAAAGGCCTAGATTGCTTTGAAGAGACTGTTAGTAGAAATATGGGTGCTACAGGTATACTTTTGATGAAGTCTCAGACAAAAATGATGACTATGGAATTGGAAACTGGAAGAAAGGTGATCTTTGTTTTAAAGTGGCAAAGACATTGGCAAAATCGAGTTCTGATGTTGGATGGAAGGCAGAATTTAAGAGTGACAAAGTTGAATATTTAGCTGAAGAGATTTTGAAGTTAAATATGAAAAGTTCTTTTGCCTGAGGGCTTGGACCCTTATGTACTACATGCAAAACTGGCAACGTTTTTGTGAGATCTGTATGAATGGAACCACTGTCAGCCTAGACTAACAGGGGCAGAAAAGGGACAGATTGAGGGAAATATCAATTCAAGGGCAGGACAATGGAAGCTAAGGTTTGGACCGATGACATCTTCTTGGGCCAAGAGAGGAAGCCCACCCTGGATGTGGAAAGGGTGAGTATGCCCTGGTACTTGGAGAGAACAAGCTTTCTGCCCTGATATTCAGAAAAAGTGCTGTTACCAAGTCTTCAGAGAGGGTGGAGCATTTCCCCCAGGAACTGGGGAAGTCTGGCCACCACTGCACTGTTTTGAGAGTTTTGAGCCAGTGCCCCAGAGCTTGTAGAGAGTCTGGCCACCACCCCAGTGTTCTCAGAGGGTGGAGCCTTCACCCCAGTGTTCCAGGACCAGCATGGCCACTGCACAAGGGTGAGGCTGCCACTCCATCAGGTCCAGGGGACAAAACATCCTTTCATAGATGACTCACAGGCTTTGAAAGCAATGGAGTATGCCCTTTAGGGTTTTGGAACTGTTTGAGACCCGTGACCCCTGTTTTCCTTCCAATTTCTCCCTATGGGAATGGGAATGGGAATGTTTATTCTATGCCTATCTCTCTTTTGTTTATTGGAAAAATAACTTCTTCTCTAGGTTTCATAGGTTCACAGCTGGAGGGGAATTGTACCCCAGGACAGACCATACCTATAACCAATTTTGATGAGACTTTGTACTTAGTATTGTTACTGAAATGACTTAAGGCTTTTGGGAAACTGTGATGGAATGAATGTATTTTTCATATAGAAAGAACATGTCTCTTTGAGGTCCAGAGAATAGAGTATGATGATTTGGAGTTTCATGTACTTCAGAAAATCATGTTCTTAAAGCCAGTCCATTCCTGTGGATATGAACCTATCATAAATAAAATTTTTTTTTTATTTCTGCCTCTAAAGATCAATTTTTTTTATTAATTAAAAAACTTAACAAAAGAACATTAAGATATCATTCCATTCTACATATACAATCAGTAATTCTTAATATTATCACATAGTTGCATATTCATCATTTCTTAGAACATTTGCATCGATTTAGAAAAAGAAATAAAAACACATCAGAAAAAGAAATAAAATGATAATAGAGAAAAAAAGATTATACATACCATACCCCTTACCCCTTGCTTTCACTTATCACTAGCATTTCAAACTAAATTTATTTTAACATTTGTTCCCCCTATTATTTATTTTTATTCCATATGTTCTACTCTTTTGTTGATATAGTAGCTGAAAGGAGCATCAGACACAAGGTTTTCACATTCACAGAGTCTCATTG